>CAVNYN010167512.1:439-22345 GCA_963692815.1 Nyctanthes arbor-tristis
TCTTTTTTTGCAAAAAAAGATTGTGCAAGAGCAGTGTTCAAAAAAGCATAAGCATGCAAAAGCGATGAGGTCATGCCTTGAGTATAAATGCACCTACGCATGGCAATGCACAATAAAGGGCAGTAATGTGTGAAAATTCGTGAAGCATGGAGCATCGAGCTTAAGCACCTAGACTTAGTGTGCAAGAGAGAGCCGCCCTGATATGCTAGATTTTTTTCAGAGGAACAAGAACCCATGATTAATGAACTATGCCACCTGGAATTTTTTTAGTTTCAACATTTAATTGATTTAAACGCAGTGAAATCTTCCTTTTTTCAGTATCAGATAGGAAAGATGATATATTATCAGAAAAATTCAAATGCAGAGAGACAAAAATTTCCAAACATGAATTAAGTGATACTGATTATAGAAACCTAAAGATTATCTACTGTTTAGGTCTTGCTTTGCATGTATCTACTAGTCGATTCTGTGAATGTTCAGACATCTAAAGAATTTTTGACTGATGGTCAAGTCAACTTCATCGCCTTTGGATCCTAACATTTTGAAGTAAATTAGTTTACACTCTTGTCTCCATCTCTTTACTCAACTCCACCTTGTGTGGCTCACTGCACTCCCAATGTACCAGTTCCGTTGCATAGATTTCCTCCTATCCTTCCCCCCCCCCCCCATATTTACTCTCCCCCTTTTGAATATCAATTGTATGATATAAAAAAGTAATGACAAAATAATTTGTAAAAAAGTTTTAAAAAATAAAAAAATCCTTTAATATGTTTTCCCCCCAGTTTTCCCCCTTCACATTTTTTGGAAATAGGTTTTTTCCCCCTGGTTTTTTCCCCTTAGCTTTGTTCCCCTTAACTTTTCCCCCCACATTAAACTTGCTCTAAAGCTACCTCACTAAGAACATCTCAAGTAAGCAGTGGACTGGTGCAGTGAAGGGTGGCAACAAGGAGGCAAGGAAACAAGAGATGGAGTGAAGCAGCAGGGATGCATTAATGGTTGTAGTGTAAGGCTGGGGTGGAGAAGAGGGAGGCCTAAGTTAGTAAGGATAAAATGCCTATGTTATTGAGGAGAAAATTCACTATTTAGTAAAAGAAAACATTTAAATAAAAAACTAGCAAATTGAAATATTTCACCTTGAGTATAGGAAGCTCTTTGGAAAACTGGCCTTTATGTATTAGTGCGGTCAAGGTTTGCCTTTCCTTATTAGCACTATCTACATTCAAGTTTCATCCCTTTCATTGCTCAATATCAGTTTTCGTACTTTCATGATAAGGCTTTGAAGGTAGGCTTATCTGATTAAGTTTTTTTGAGTATTCAGAGATGACTCATGTGTCTAATTTGCTCTGAAACTGAACATCTAATACCACTACTGCTTGTTTGAAAGAATAGGGGCGCCTTATACATTATAGAAAGTCACACGTACAATTAGGGGGAAAATCAAGTATTAGCCATGTTCACTCTCTTCCGATCTCCAAAATTGAAGTTCTAATGTCAGGATGTTGCTCAAACAGCTTCTACTCAGGTGTAACATAACTGAACTATAAGAGAAGCTCCACTGGAGCATTCCATAGAGAATCATTTGCAGAAGTTTTTGGAGCGTGGAATGACGAAGAAATTAAACATTCAAGCCAAAGCATATATGCAATGTTCTTGAGTAAAGAAGGGTGTGTGGTTTTGATTTTTTTTAGAATTGATTTTGTGACAAAGTGATTTTTTTTTTAGAGAATGTGTGACTGGAAAGTAAGGAAAAGTTATAAATCTACATGCAAGATTTTTTTAATGAATGTGTGGTTGGAAATGAATTTGAAGTAGAATTGATTTTGAAAAATCAAAACCATACAAGGCTTTAACTAAACTATTTCATGTATGACTAATTTTACAAATAAAATATTTTTGTCCCCTGTATCAAGGAGAGATCTAAAGAGTTTTTATAACAGGTTGAAACTAAGCCCCTCTTATCAGTCTATTTGTATTTTGAATTAGAAATAGATTTAGAGAAAATGATGCTGGAGATTTGTATAGTACATGGTTCCACAATATATGTGGATATGATTACTTTGATCAAATTCTATTTTGAAATAGAATGGGTTTGCTAACAGGGGCTAAGTCAAGGATAAACAAGCTCAGACACTTTTGGTAGCTTTATAAAGGAACCAATTCTATGTCAAAGGGGGAGGGGGAACCTTTTTGTGTTTATAAAATGAACTGCTCAAATGTTCCATGAAACCAACATGTAGTTTGGACCATCAGTTGCTTCTGAGGCCCAAAAGACGGGCCAATCATAAGCATATAGTCAGAAGGTAAGCTAATGTAAATTCTCAGAAGTACTAAAAGTGGGAGAAAATCTTTTTCCTGGCAACTAGAGTATAAGAGATTAAGAGTGTAAACTTATCATGTCAATTCAAGCACAAATTCATTATCATAAAGGCCATAAAAATGGTAGAAAGTAGATCGGATTAGTGAATGTGATCTAATCTAAAGCAGCCAACCACCAATGACATGGTATTGTGTCATGAAAAAGAGGTCCACCCCTAAACTCCATACTATTATCAGACATCAAACATCAGGAAGAAGAACTTACAGGTTGATGTTGCCCAAGTGATTGCTCAAATAGACTAGAAAAAAGTAATATACACATCAAATGAGCTGGAGAGACCCTACTTATGTCAACCGCTAATGGCTAAATTCCAACTTGTTAATTGAAAAGAGGCTAACAGTTAAAATAGATATTATATACAACTAAAAATGAGTTTGGGATCAGTTGCACCTCACGTTCTTGACATCTTCTTTCGCTCATAGCTAGATTTTCTGGGAGGTCTAAAGTCACAATATGCTTAGCAACTACTTTGATGCAAGTTGATTTTGATTTTACCCCAGGTAGATATTGTACAATGGCCCAAACATGAAAGACTCTGGGCAGTCACACTACTCGAACTCCACAGATCACTATTCAATTGTTCATCTATTTTCTTTAGTTCTCATCTCAAGTTTACCAATGGGGACCAGTTACATCAGCAATACATTCCTCTCAATCAAACCTCAAAGCCAACATCTTCACCCGGTCCTCAAAGGTCACCTTGTTTCAGAAACGCAAGATGCTCTTCTTCTTAATGCAAACCAATAATACAGATGAAATTTAGTTGTCTCTACTCCAGGTTGTTCCTTTTCCCTTAGGAGAGCTGTTTTCATGACATTTTGACATACATCTTTCAATCGCCTTCAGGATAGACCTTTCAGCCATGTTACCCAATGGAGGTCCACATCTCCCACAAAAAAAAAAAAAAAAAAAAAACTATCAAAGGTCGCACAGTCAAAAGTCACATTAAAATTTTTATATGAAAATGATATATATCCTTAACTATTTAAATTCAGTTTCTTTTGATATATGGGATTCTCATTTTCTGCAAGACATCAACTTTGAATGTGTCAATCTAAATTCTAAGGAGAATAAAAAGTACAAAAGCAATAATCTAGTAGAGCAATGATCTCAATGATTGGCCGTGATTGCATCAGAAGATTTTCTTTCATATTTTAAAAACTCATTTTATGTTACTACAAGACAAGCAACAAAAAGTCCAACTTTCCAATTCAAATAATTACTCAATCAGATCCGTTCTTTCAATGCTGAAGTCGTTGTGGTCGTCATCAAGACAGCAACATCAGGACTCCTTTCCACACAGCATTTTATCACAGGAATAGCTGCTATGCCTTCCCCTATTCAATAATCACAATCAGTAGAAATCAAACACCGGCTCAGATATAAAAATTTGAAAATAAATAAATAAATAAAATTTACCTAAAGAGACTGCGTGAAACCAAATAAGAGGGCCAGGGGGCCGGGGGAGTGAGGGGCGGCCAAGTCGTTCCCGCCACCGAAGAAGATGTTCGCGTCCCCAAAATTTCCGCCACCGTACGTGAAGGTGAATTAACGGCGATAAACTGTAGGTTAGAACTCTGTAGAATTTGTACAGTAATTCACCGGATTCACTCGCCATCAACGGCTAGTTTGCTAAGAACTTGATACTTCATTGGATAAATAACCTGTTTATAATAAATAATTAAAAATATAAAACGAAAATAATAGATAGAGCCGGGCGGGTTCAGGCGGATGGATCATGGCTGCTGGGCTGCTGGTCCGGGTCGTATAGAAAAGTTTGCAATCTATGCTATGCGACAAATTTAAGGTCCGTTTAGTATCGTTTATAATTAGATTGGTTTATAATATATTTTGAAATTTAAATTTTGAAGACATGTTACTTAATTTGATTGGTTAAATTTTTAAAAGTTGTTATTTGATGTGTTTTGAGGGTAATGTGTCAATGAGAGAATTTGACAAGTGTCTCAAGAATTTAGAATTTAAAATGTGGTATAAACCATTTAGTTTATAATCAATGTCAAACGGGCCTTTAGATCTAGGCATTCAGATTTTGGGTTCGGTACAGGCTCAATAAATGTTAAGACCATTCGGTTCTGATTTCAATTCGGGTTTGGATGATAGTTCAGCTTTTTCGAACTTGTAAAAAAATTCAAATACCTAAATATATAAGGTAAAAAACATTTTTGCTAAAAAAACATCCCACAAATGAGAAAACAGCTTTGAAACGCAAAAAAAAAAAAGAAAAAAAAAAGAAAAAGGAAAGTGCATAATAATTAAAATTAAAATTAACATTTAAAGTTCAAGAACTGTACATAAAATATTTAAAACAACAACTATATTGATCCAAAAAACAACCTTTATTTAAAGTTGTAAAAATATAAGTCGATATATTAGGTAGTTTTTTCTTTTTGAGGGGGACTGGTTGAATGATTTTCTAACAAAACAGATTAGGCTGTGAATTTAGAACCCGATCTCCAATCACATGCCGTCACATGGCCTGTGTCAGGTGAGGGGGTGGCGTGTGATTGGAGATCAGGCTCTGAACTTGGAGCCCGATCTGTTTCCTTCGCAGCACTGAGACTAGTTGATGTGTTGTACTTAAATATGTTTGCACGCAAATTTAACTTTGATCCAAATAATTGAAAATATCTATTAATCCATATTACAGAATATATCTAGCAAGAAGTTTTTTAAATATGTTGTTGATCATTAAGGAAATAACACAAACAAATATGCCATTGTAGATGTTAATATATTAATTTTATTTTCATTTCTCACTCATCATTCCAATTTCCAACTATCAAATATCCCAAACCTTATATTTGATTTTCAGGCTTTTTGGTTATGATGTTGAAGCCCAAGAGTGGACCATTACCATTCAGGTATTGAGTTTCAGGGCCAAACTTTTTTTTTTTTTTAGTTAAAGCTAGGGCCAAGACCGACGATTTTGGTCTAGTTCTGGTTCGAGTCAATCGGGTTCAGTCTTTTCACTCAGGTCTAAATAAAATTTTATAATTCATTAGAGCATTTCTAGTTTTAGAGAAAAAGTCAATGAAAATAATTCAATTTTACATGGAAAAACTCATTTTTAAATTACGTGTAGGCCAAAATTTTTGAGGGAAAAGTTTGATCATTTTAAGTTTTTGGATTTTTTAAAAATTCATATTAATTGAAATAAGGCATTCAAATTTTTAAAAAACTAAAATAAACATGATCTTCTAAGAATAATGAGCATTTAGGGATGTCAACGAACCGGGTTCGGGGCGGATTCGGTCCGCCCCGTCCCAACCCATGAAACTTTTTCGTGTTTCGTCCCATCCCGTGACCCACCAAAATACAGGGCGGATCGGGTCGGGGTTTTGACCCATTTAGATTTTCTTATATATTTTGTTATTTCTTTTCATATATTTTTTATTTTTTTCCATATTTTTTTATTTAATTTTATTTTTTTAATTTAAACTGGGCGAAGCAGTCCGGGTCGACCCTGACCCGCCCTGTTCGGATCGGGGCCTTACGGATTCTCAGTCGGGTTGGTTTAAATTAACATCCCTACATGCATTATGATAGTGAGATGACTACTTAGGTTCTAGGTAGATACCTTAAAAGGAAGGAGTTCGGCTTCGAGAAGTATGACGTAGAGACGAGCTGGACTTAATACAGCAGAAGTGAAATGGAGAATCCTTACAAACATGCTACGAAGTGCTCCACTTAACATGATGTATTAATATATTACTCCCTTGTTTTGAAGAAGGCGGTTTGAAGAGGAGCGTGCGAAAAATTTGTAAAGAAAAAGTGTAAAAAGAAAAAACAGTTCCAGCAATTGAAGCTAATGTCAACATGCATCATATGTTGAATGGAACTAGTTTATACAAAAGTAGTTTTACGTCATCTAAAGTTATTTAACGTTCCTCTTCAATTTAAAAAAAAAAATGGAAAGGAAGGGAAAGGAAAGGAAAACATATATTCACCCTACCCATACATATCAATTATAACAAATGTTTTACCAAAAAATATTAGAACGCGGCTAAATCCCTCAAGTAACAGAAGTCAAAGCTAACATTTCATGTTATGTGACATTATATAAGTGTTGTATAATCCACCTTTCTAGTTCAATGGGTTAGCTAATATAATAATAAAATGTGGTGTAGTAATAATTTATAATATAAAACGAGTTTATAGTCTCTTTTTAGTAACAAATTGAAGAGAATTCTACTCTCAAAAACATATTAGCTACATAACTCGTGACCATTTTGCATACTCCATCTTAAATATGATTGCCTTGACATGCATAAATAAATAGCCTTTTTGATTATCTTTTTCAAAAATGATTACCATTTTATTTCAATTTCAAATAAAAAATTGATTTACGTATTACACAAACAATGTCCTCTATAATTTTCAATCATTTTCATTTCTATGTTGAGATAAAAATAGAGGGCCAGCTAACATGGGTAAACTATTATCACATGATTCACATCATGAACGTTAGTATCTCAAAATAGTATTATTTATCCAATAAAACAAAAATAATAATAATGGAGCTATTTTTTTAAGGCACATAAGGGACCATGCAATAATTTTATTCACTGTCCTAAAATAAATAACTAAATAAATAAATAAAATGGACATAGTAATTAATTAGGCAGAGATATTCTGTGGTTAAATAAGTACAAAAATGAATCATATATATGTTCAATCCCCTACATTTTTTATTTTCTCAAATTTATCTTTTTGAAGCTGAACACGTAATAAGTATAAAATACCATGCTTGGCATTATCTCCTACCTAAGTACCATAATAATAATAATTACTTTAATTGGAAAAAGTAATTTCATCTATGAAGGATAAGAACTCATTGTGTCAACGAAACCCCCCACCCCGGCACCAGAGAGAGAGAGTGAGATTTTATACAAATAAGACAATTAATTATCAATTAAATAATTCTTACATATATCAGTATTATGAGAGAGAGAGAGAGAGAGAGAGACTTATATTTTATTATACAAATAAGACAATTAATTATGAATTAAATAATTCTTACATATATTAGTATTATGAGAGAGAGAGAGAGAGACTTATATATTCTATACAAATAAGACAATTAGTTATGAATTAAATAATTCTTACATATATCAGTATTATGAGAGAGAGAGAGAGAGAGAGAGAGAGACTTATATTTTATTTTACACAAATAAGACAATTAATTATGAATTAAATAACTCTTACATATATCAGTATTATGTCTGTGTGTGAGAGAGAGAGAGAGAAGAGAGAGAGAGAGAGACATATTTTATACAAATAAGACAATTAATTATGAATTAAATAATTCTTACATATATTAGTATTATATTTATTTTTTATTTTTATTTTTTTTGTATACACACACACCCCATCAAGCGCTTGACATGCTTCATTTTCACACTTAACAGAATCATCTCCTTTTTCTTGCATTTCTTTTTCGATTTTGTCCCCTCTCATTTACGATCTATATTTCCTATAGAAAAAAGGTAAATTTTTTGCAATTAGTTAATATATCACAGTTGGTATGAATAAAATTTCTAGATGAGAATCCATAAAACTACAAGCAGTAAAGTAATGTTCTGAGAGGAGGCATGTAATTTAAGACCTTCAGCAAGTAGAATAATGATAGAAGTGATTTATGATTAACTTCATTTTAATGAATAAGATTAAGATTAATTATCTGATCAATAAGGAACACGTTTTGTATAAAAATTAATTAAATTGATCATCATTCAATTAATTTGAAATAGGACAGCACATAAAACCGGACCGGACTGCGTCAACCAAATTAGCAAAAGGGATAGATTTTGCAGCAGGGTAGCCAGTGCATGTGTCTTTCTCTCAATGATTCTTATCATCATGCGTCATCCAAGATACCTTTTCTTGTTTTTGGATTATTTTCTTGATTGTAGACTGGTGATATAAGTATACTCAGGGTAGTGATGATAGAGTAACTATCTTGTGTAGTTACTTTAATAGATGTCTTTTGGGGGTCGTTTGTCACTTAACACCAATGTAGAGTGATCTAATCATTTTATGAAATCGCTTCCAAAGGCATCGCTTCCAAAATGCATTCCTTCCGAAGACATCGTCACTTATGACAAGTCACTGCTTAGCATTTTACACATAACCGCCTATATAAATAGTGGTCTCCTATAAATACTCGAGGGGTAGTCACTTTTTTCCACTTTCAACCTTTATCAAATCCCCACTCCCCTTAAATCTATTCTTCAGAACACGAATAATCCCCTAATCCTTACACAATCACATATACAACTTGAGTAATCCAAAAAGATTAGATCATTGACTAACAAGTCTAAATTAATCAATCAATCACATAAGATCGATGGACCAACAGGACATAAAAAGCAAAGAGATTAATACTTTTACCATGTGTTTGATTTAAATTTTTGATAATTGATTTTGTAGGAAAAGTGATTTCTTTAGGAGAATATGTAAAGAAATATTACGAATTTACGTGTAAGATTATTTTAATGGGGAATTATATGATTGAAAATGATTTTGAGTGAAAGTTGATTTTTGAGAATCTATCAAACCATAATAAATGTACAATTTCTTCTTTTGAAACAACCAAAATCAATGGAACATCAACCCAATAAATAGAAAATTTTCAAGTATTTTTCAGAAGTTTTGTTAAAAAACTTTTCACTCATGTGATGTGCATAAATGTACGCCACGTGTATTTCAAATCTAAATCATATGTATTTTAAATTCACATAGCATGCATTCACGATGTCACATGAGAGGAAAGTTTTTTAACAAAATTTTCAGAAAGTACTTGGAAGGAATTCTCTAATAAATATATATTTTACACCCATTTTGGTAATAATCATTCAATCATTATTATTTTTTAGGGGAAATTTTCAGTCTTCTTTAATCGAAATGTCTGACTCAAGGACGGAAAACAACCCCGGAGCACTATTCAAGACACATGGATTAGCAAATCACGAGACTTACGAACAGTAGCATATAAAGTTACAAACGGATAATAGTAGTCTAATAATGGATCTCGTTTTCAGGCCAAAGATTCGGTGGTTGTCTATTTAATTATTAGTACTGGGAATTTCATTTTGTTCCTCAAATCTCCCTCAGCGCTACCGCATTTACTCTCATTGGTCCCTCATTCGAAGAATTTTGGTTTAGTACAGTTTTAAGTTTCAAGTTTTCTGAAGGTTTCCGAACCCAATTATCATTAATCAACCACCTTTTTCTTTTTTTAATTGGAAAATGGATTGCCAAATTTGGGGGCTCTTCCTAGCCTTACTATTATGGGCTGCATGGATATTTGTGACGGCGCGTGGCGACGGTTGCCGGTTGAAAGAGGTGAAAAGGTTGCCACCAGGGCCGATGCGGTGGCCGGTGGTGGGGAATATTTTTCAGCTGGGTATGGGCGGCGCACCCCACGAGTCTTTCGTTAAGTTGGCCAAGAAGCATGGCGCTGTAATGACTATATGGCTCGGTTCGATGAACACGGTGGTTATTTCATCGAATGAGGCGGCACGCGTAATGTTTAAGAACCACGACGTGGTTTTGGCGGGGAGGAAAATATACGAAGCCATGAAAGGAAATTTCGGAAATGAAGGATCGATAATTACCTCCCAATACGGCCCGCACTGGCGTATGCTACGGCGGATGTGCACCACCGAGTTTTTTACCACGAGTCGGCTCGATGCTATGTGTGACGTACGTCAACGTTGTATCGATCAGCTAGTACAATTCATACGTGAATCGGGCGGGTCTGGGTCAGGTACTAATGGTATTGACATAGGGAGATTCTTTTTCTTTATGGCATTTAATCTAATGGGCAACCTTATATTTTCTAAGGATCTTTTGGATCCGAAATCCGAAAGAGGATCCAAATTCTTTTTCCATGCGGGTAAGGTCATGGAGTTGGCTGGGAAGCCTAATGTTGCGGATTTCTTCCCAATATTAAGATGCTTTGATCCTCAAAGATTAAGGAGGAAAACGCAATTCCATGTAAATCACGCTTTTGATATTGTTGGCGAGTTTTTGCAAGAGAGGATGGCAACCATGAAGAATAATAGTTGTGTTCAAAAGAAGATAAGAGATTACTTAGATGTGCTTTTGGAATATCGGGGTGACGGGGATGAAGGGCCTCGCGTATTTTGTCCTAGGACGATCAACGTCATCGTCTTTGTAAGTAATTTTATAATCTCGCTCAATTTTCCTTGCCGTTAAAACTTTTTAACTTAGTAGGAGTCTAATTGATTTTTCTTATATATATTCGGATTTTTAGGAAATGTTTACAGCGGGAACGGACACAACTACTAGCACACTAGAGTGGGCAATGGCAGAGCTCCTCCACAACCCTGCCGTGCTCCAGAAAGTTCAGGCAGAGCTAAGAGCCCTAATTGACCGCGGAGAGAAGCTTGAAGACGAAAACCTGAATAAACTCCCATACCTCAACGCCGTGATTAAGGAAACATTAAGGTTACATCCACCACTCCCTTTCTTGGTCCCTCATATGGCAATGGATTCTTGCAAAATGTTGGGCTATTGCATTCCAAAAGAGACCCAAATTCTTGTAAATGTTTGGGCCATTGGGAGGGATCCAAAGACGTGGAAAGACCCGTTGGAGTTCAGACCCGAACGGTTTTTGGAGCCAAATATGGTTGATTACAAAGGGCATCATTTTGAGTATATACCATTCGGGTCTGGTCGACGGATGTGCCCGGCTGTCCCACTTGTGGCCCGGGTGCTGCCATTGGCTTTAGGATCCGTTTTGCATTGGTTTGATTGGGTGTTAGCTGATGGAATGAAACCTGAGGAAATAGATATGAGTGCAAGAATGGGAATAACTTTGAGAAAAGCTATCCCATTGAAGGCCATACCAATTCCATACAAGGGATAAAAATATGGATGTTTAGTAGCAGTTTCAATCTAACATCATATATTATGGCACCATATAGTGTCATATGACTATATGGTGTGTTCTGTATGACGACATACATATGGCTTTATGTTATTTTTATGTTTAGTAGTGTCTTTTGTTTTTATAATAACATATGTGAATTAAGCTCGAAAAGCAATGATAAAAAAAACATAATATATTGCTTCAAAAATTAAAAAAAAAAACATAATATATTTTCTTTTACACCCCATTACTTATATATCAATAATAATTACATTGACGATTTCAAAAAAATAACAAAAATAATTACATTGACATTGAACACATACATATCTCCATGTTAGAATTCTTGGTGGGTGTTTGGCTGAAGCAATCCGCCAACCCCCTCTCGGGTTGAACGTTATGGGGTTCGGGTTGATTTCGAGTAGTATTAAACCAAACAACTTGAGTTAATTTTGAGCTGGGCCAAAAATTTCACACCCCTGGTTACTTAAAACTCGTGTACACTTTCTGTTCTAATAATTTTCTCGTGCACTTATGGGTGGCTGAAATAAGTCTCACTTTTTTAAATCAGACATCCATAAATTGTCGCTGTGTATGGGAAAAATGTTAGTTTCTGTAGGGAAAAATACTATTCTCTCCATAAATATTAATGAATCTAGGAAGGATAAGCCTATATAATTCAATATTTTTTGTTGAAAATGAGAAAAGCCCCCCTTTGGTTATTTTGGGTGCTTTGACGCCAATATAAAAATCTAAATCGAAAATCAAGTGTGAAATTGGATGTTTATCGGCTTGATATGGATTGGTACAACAAATATTTGTGAGGCTTTGTGTGCCAAGACAGTGGATAAGTAGGATTAGAACAGATTAGAACAGTTAAACACATCTATTAGGTGTCAAATTGAAAAACCGGACCAATTCGTTAAAGTGGTTTGAATTGGTTTGGTTTGAAAATTAGTAAAATGGTTTGCGTTGCTTTGAAAAATTTTCAACCCATTTGAAATGGTTTGATTTAGATCTCGCCGTTCAAAAAACCGTTCAAATAGAACGAATTATTTTTCATTTTTCAATTAAAAATTATTCATGGAGGTCTAAATTGAGAAACAAATCGCTATGGCCTTAATCAATTTATTAAACAGATACTGTCAAATTAAATGACTGATTTTGGCACTTAAGTGGACAAACTTTTAGGATAACATGTTATAAGTACTTGCATCGTACGCCTTATATAAAAGGTGAAATAAATATTTATATTTGAAGTAGTAATAATAATATTATAGTGAATACTATTGAGAAATGAGAATATTTAAAAAAAAAAAAGAATAATACTAGGTATACATAGACCAACTTTTCACATAATAGTATACTGATATCTCTCATGCTAAATGGACTATGATACATGAAATACACATTGCCCAAACTTCAGGTGAATGGGCTTGGTAGGGTAGCCAGGTTGTAGGGGGTCTACCCCTCTTTTTTATCGATCGACGGAGCCGTATGACATGAGAGTGTATACTGAGGGGAAAGATGGAAACATGGGGAATTGGACATTCCCGGAACGCGTATACCAAAAACTAGAGTGGGGAGTGCGGGCCTGAAGAGATCCACAACTTTATGTGTTTTTAAATTCTACTAGGTCGAGAAGCATATACATTTGATATCTATCTATATATATATATATTAAATGACAATTTGTCTAGTACACTTGTAATTTCATCTGGCACAATTAGAAAATGTTTCTCGCCTAAAGCTCTATTCGCATAATTACTTATAATACCATACCACAATGGCTGAGATCGTAATAAAAAATTGTCACAAATGTAATAGTGAATTATTGAACTCATGACCTACATATTAAGAGTAACATGCTTTTAAATTATTATATCAATTTTTTTATTTGTTAATAATTTTCATTTACTATTCTCACGTGTTTTCACTCAAAGAAATCATATCATCATATAATATATAATACAATAGTTTTCAATTGGATTTAAATTCCCAATTATAATTTTCCGCTCTTTTGCTGACATCATCATGATGTTGCACATTGGTTTTCAATTGGTTTTATTTTTCAAATTTTAAAATTTAAACTTTTCTTAGTTGAATATCCATAACGAGTTTTCAATAATTTATATTAATTTATAGTTTTTTATATTCCTTTTTTATTTTAGTTTCCTCATTTTTATTTTTTCAATATTTATATATAATTATGAGTTTTTACAATTTTTTATTATCTGCTACCGGTGTAAATTTGACGGCAAGTAACTGTTCAATTTCTTATGAATTAGTATTTTTTAGAATTATTTTTCCCGTTACTGAATTATTTGAAAATGAGCGCATTATAAACTAATTGTCTAGTATTATCTCTAATTATTTATTTATTTATTATTTATGTTTGTTTGATTTTCAAAATTTTCTTCACAAAGTCCTTGATAATATCGAAACCAAAATTTATTTCAAAATAACTTAGAAACCTATTTCAAAATAACTTATATTATAAATGGAAACTTAGTTCAAAATAACTTGAAGTAAATCAACTAATTTATTTATTCTTCTTTTTTATGCAATAAAAATATATTTATTTGTATCACGCCAACAACTAAAGACACATAATGTAATTCTTTTATAATAATATATGGCTAATATTTATTTTCTTGACATCTATGATCTAAGTTGAAAATCTTTGTGACTATTTTTTCAATCTTTGTTTTTATATCATTCATGTTGCAATGATTAGGTTGTAGATGATGCAAATAATTTATTTGTTAGTTTTTTCTCTATAGATGTAAAACCTTTAAAATATCGACTGAATTCATATTGTTATTTCATTTGATTTAATTATTATTGTGACTATTTATTGTTTTTTACAATTTATGTAATGAATTTTTTATATAAAATATTAGGAATCTATATCTCCGTACAACGTACGGGTTGAATACTAATTGATCAACATTTTTATTTGACGAAGATAATAATGAATTTTAGCTAAAATTTTGTGAATAAAGAACCAGAAATCCAAGAAGAAAATGAACTACAAAAAAAAAATAAATAATCCCTCCATTGCAATGACCTGATGTTATTTTTATTTTTAGGATCTCCCACATATATGGTCCGATTTATGTTAAAAAATCTAACTTGCATTTCTTTACAAATATATCCATATTTAACATTTTAATTATAACTATCAATTTTGAATTGTACTCATAGAAAGGGTACGTCGAGAGAGTACTTTCTCATGAGTATGAAAATTTTTATCTAAATGAGTATCAAGTAAATACGAGTAAGTACATGTCCGATACATATTATTAGACTGTTAACTAATAATATTAAATAAGTTAGATGATTTAAAAGTGAAATATAGTAAATCATTAATTGAGTACATAAACAGATAACTATTAGAACATCCACATGGTAGTACTAAAGTAGGTTGTTAGTGGAGTTGTTAGTTAACAACTCAAAAAATAACTTATATTGGTGGCGTTAAAGTAGTTGTTAAAAACATTTAATTTAACAAGTTGTTAGTTTTATTGTTAAAGTTAATAACAAACTTAACACTTTATATGGTATTATTTCTTCATTTTTTATTTTATTTAAATTATGATTAGTCCACTATTTGACTATTGAATTAATGATTAAATTTAACATTCTTATTTAGAATCACCAATGTGACACAAATTACTAGTTAAATTTTACCTTGTTTAGGTGTCATTTAAAAATCAATGACAACTCTACTTTTTGCTTATTTGAATAGTTAATTTTAGTACTACAAATGTGAATGCTCTTAATATAGTATTAATAAAACATTAATTTAATGCGTCAAATATTAAATTAAAACTGTATATTTATTATTATTGCTATGCAAATCCGATAATGTGTATTTGTCTAATATTTTATTATTCATTATTATTAAACTTTTTTGAAAATTAGTCTTCCCGTACAATACAGGAGTGAGAGACTAAACTTATAGTTGCAATAGTTAATTGTGATATAATTATTTATAGCGATGACAATAGGACGGGTTAGTCATACTTTGGACATGCCCCATGAGTCTTGAAGTCACTCAGACACGCTCCAAACCCACAAATTTATATGGCGGGCCAAGACAAGTCGGGTCATGGGACGCCACTATGACCCACAAAAGGACTCATGAATTTTTTTCCTCTTTCAATTAATGTAATGTACAACGCATTATCAATTGATGAACGTAAAATAAAACAAAACATTTATTTAGAATTTTAAAGCTCTCAACATTAACTAATATAATAACATGATTCTTTCAATTCGATATAAAAATCCTTTAAAAAAATAATATAATAAAAAAATAAAATAAACTACCACGGATTTAATGGTCGATTAGTCAAATTACCATATTTAATCATTTCTACACATTTTTCGAAATTAATTTATTAAAAATAAAAAAATACCTCGGAAGAGCACACGTGTCTATAGTGTGGGTCTAACCTGACTCGCACCCGCCCGTAACTCACAACTGGTTAGATAATGTCGTCTCATACCCTTTCTTTTACCTCAATTAGACGTGATGAGTCAATCATATTAGTGACATGTCTCTATGGGTTTATAGATGGATGAGTCAAATTGTCATATCTACTTATTTAACTGCTAATTATTACAACTTTATATAGGTTAGACGTGTGAATTTCCACGACGAGTTTGGAGAAGGTCATAATTATAAATTTAGGCATTTTACTACAAATATTCTATGGTAAATTGTAATTCGCATATCAATTCGTAATTAATTTTATACAATGCAACTATTATATTGTACTCTATTTATAAAATAATGTCCATACTCACATGTCAATTTTGATATGAATGTACACTATAACTCTATCTGTGTAACGCAAGGGTGAAAAAATCTAGTTATTATTATTAACGACATATGTACTTAAAGGCTAATTATATTGACATTACTTTTTTAATAATATCACCAATTTCTCAAATATTCAAAAATAGTCAAAATTAAAATGACACAAATAACCATCTCATTCTTAACAATTATAAATATTTCTCCCATCCTATCTTTTTTCCTATACGTGCATTAGAAAAACACTAATGAATCTATTTTTATTTTTATAATAAAAAACTAAAAAAATCGAAAATAAAAATTTTCTTCACTTTGTACAAAAATAAATTGTCATCAGCTACTACCATAATTAATAAGTCAGTTGTTCTATAACGTCTTAAGTCATTTTGTCTACAGCATCTCTAAATTCATAAACTTATAAAATTAGATTTATGGAATAAATAAAGAATCAATTTAATTAATATTATAATTTCATACTAAAAGTAGAATTGACAAAATGCATTCCCTATTTTCAGTTGGATTCTTGAATAAATATGAATGTGAATTTTTTCTCTTTTATTTGAATATTAATTAACTTCATCTAATATTGATTAACACAGTTGAGAAGAAGAACATAATTTTGTATTGCTATCTTTAAGTTTATGTTTTCGAGACTCAATAATTCCTACAAAAATCACCCTTTGTTTTTGTCCATAGTTACGAAATGAATTAGTGTGCAAAATATTTATCCCTTCTATTGTTATCTAATTAAAATCTTTATAGTCGATTTGTCTTGCATTCTATTTAATACTTCCTTAACTAACATATTTCCCTTCCTTATCCTTTTATATGTAAATCCTCAAATTCTTTTCTTTGATTAGAACTCAATTCGACCTAAAATTCCTTACATTCTAAAATCCACAAAACATTCTTGGATTTTTTTATAATTATAATTATTACGCTTCTAACGATTGTCATTATAAAGTCCTGCTATTTTTTTAAGGATTCTATTTGTTATTTGCTAAACTAAAATGACAACATAGTATTATAGGAATTTGTACAAAATAAAACAAAGTATCACTCAGTAAAAAATGTATGTGAGCAAATGAAATATTATCCGGTTAAAATATATAGTATGTCAGGATGATACTTTTATTATTGACATGAAAATTTTTATGTGAACGGGTATCGAATGAAAACGGGTATATACATACCTGATACGTATTATTAGACTGTTAACTAATAATATTAAATAGATTTGATCATATGAACATAAAATATAGTGAAGTATTAATCGAGTACATAAATTGGTAACTATTAGTTTTTTTTGTAGAGAATGCAAATAATTTTTTTTTTTGTCTTTTTTCTCCACATATGTGAAGTTTTTGAAATATCGATTGAATTGATGTTGTTATTTTACTTGATTTAATTACTATTGTAACCATTTACTATTTTTTGCAATTTATGTAATGAATTTTTATTAATATGAAACAGGGAGAATTTACCTCCTCATGCAACGTACATATTGAATATTAATTGATTGTTAATCAGTCTTGAATTCATACATCGGTATTTTAATTTGACGAAGGTAACAATAAATATCAGGGAACTTTGTGAACAAAGTGACATGAAATCCACAAGAAGAAAAAGAACTATACAAAAAAATTACTACCTCCATCTCGATTATTTGGTCTAATTTTCCTTTTTAAGATGCCCCATATATGTGGTCCCATTTTTTTATATTAAAATGTAACATCCCATAAATTTAATTCTAGATCAATAAATTTCAAATGTGTTAAATTTCATCGATGAGGATAATTGGATAAATTTATGAACAAATTAGTTATTGGGCTAAGCTAAACTTGTAAGAGAACTTATTTTAACAACTTGGATAGTAAAAGGACCTCGAGTAACATAGATCAAAGTACAGTAACTTAATTACATGACAACACAAAGTATAAGGATTTCTTGAGCAATAAACGAGTTAATCATGCCATCACCTCCTGAAATATATAGTGCAAAACTTGCCACTTGTCTTACTCCGATTTGTGGAACTCAAATATGAATTAAAAACAATTAAATTCTATCAATTATAAATATGCCAAAGGTTAGAGAAATTCACCAAGTTTCTCCACATATCTCCTCTCTATCCCAAAATAACTAAATTCGTCCATAAATATTGTGGGGGAGGAAACTCCCTCCCAAACCCACCAAACACTTAATTTTACATTTGAAAAATGCTCATTTTCACATATAGAAAGATTACAATTTAAATAACAACTTTGATTAAGGAATATCAAGGTTTTAGAGGCACTTTTTCCATTTAGTATTATTCAAGGAATCTTTGAGAGGTGGGTAACATGTCTCTTGGCATTCGATACTTGATTGTATACAATTGCTTTGGATAAATGATTGTTTCTTACTTTTGGGAATCACTAGTGGTGCTATCTACCCGTTTTGCGTTATTATGTGGTAATCTTTGTGGTATTATGACCATGCCATGTGATGGTGGTCATTTTGAATAAATGAATAGAGGCTAAACTAGTGATGGCTAAACCATGCTATGTGATCCTGTAAACTTACGAGTAGAGGCTAAACTAGTGATGGCTCGACTTGTGTATATAAATGGTTCTCTTTTGTGCATAAAGTGATTTCTCTTACATTATTTTGCATGAGCCAATATATGTTGTTATTCACTAAGTACTTTGTGCACATTCTCCTTTCCTCCAATCTTGTATATGATTGAATGCTAGTTATTGATCAAGAAAGTCAGGAGTTGGATCACGCCCACGAATGAAAGTAGACTGTGTATGTAGAGGGAACCGATCTTTGAAATTATGATAGTACACTTTAACCCACCTCTATAGATGTATAGATATATATATATATATTTGTAGCTTATCATATATAAGACAAGAAACAATTTGTTCATTTTATACGTCTCGTCCCCGCTATTCATATGAAAGTTTCTGCTATAGAATTTAATAATCGATATAAGTAATTCAATATTATGGGATAAGATAGCGGAGCGTGACAAGAAAAAAGTCTAATTTGCTTATCTTCAAAAATCGATCTCTATTTAATTATAACTATCAATTTTGAATTTACTCATAAAAATAGTATATTAGGATGGTACATCAGGATGGTACTTTTTTATAAATATGAAAACTTTTATTTAAACGGGTATCGAACGAATACATGCATGTAGATGCCGAGTATATATTATTAGATTGTTTATTAATAATATTAAATAAGTTAGATGATTTAAAAGTATAATATAATGAAGCATTAATCGAGTACAAAAACGAGTAACTATTAATATGTTATTAATAAAATATTTTAACGCATCAAACACTAAATTAAAAGTGTATATTTTTTGATTTTGTTATACAAATCCGATGACATATATCTGTTCAATATTTTATTATTTATTATTATTTTTTGAATTAATCTTCCTGTATAACGCATGAGTGAGGGAGTAGACTCATGGTTGTAATAGTTAATAGTGATGTGATTATTTGACTGCTAATTATTACAACTTTATATAAGTTGGGAAGTGAACTTTCACGACGTGTTAGAGGAAACCAGAATTATAGACTCATGTATTTTACTATAAATATCGATCACATGATAATTTGTAATTTGTACATCAATTCGTAATTTTATACAATGCAATTGGTATATTATACTTTATTTATGATATGATATTCACATTCACATATTAATTTTGAAAAAAATGTAAACTATAACTCCACCCGTACAACACACGAGTGAAAAAATCTAGTTTGATATTAATTTGGATGGTAACATTTGTAACAGGAAAAAAGATTTGTAAGATATTGTAACACTCAAAGTTATATTAATTAGTTAGATTAAAATCATTTTCAATAAAATATTAATTTCATTTGTGTGAAGTAAAAATAAAAAATTACTTTGAAGTAATTTATTATTATTACTAGAATTCTCACTCGTGTGTTGTACGAGATCTAAAAGTAATAATAACCGTAGTAATTCTAAGGAGATATATTTATCTAGTATGAAAAAGTGACGTGTTTAGTCGTCAACCATATATTAGATCATTGTGGGCCTTCAAATTCACCACTTACGTATAAACAATCAATTTATGTTTGCCAACTAACAAAAATCAATCATTCATATCATATAAACATGTCTACCTATAATTACTCAAATAACAAATGTCAATAAATTTTTATACAAAAATTTAATAAATTATTAATACAGCCAGTTGAGTCATATATTAGCATTATGAGATATAAATTTTTATAATCATTCTATCATATTTTGATTCGTTTGTCGGTAATACTTTTCACACCAATTAATTCTTTTTTTAATACATTGGACGTAGAGAAAGGGAGGAGAACTAATACCAGTTATTCATGTAAGATAAACGTGTCTCCATATAATTACTCTAATAACAAATGTCAATCAAAATAACATGTCTCCAGTTATTTTTATTTTTTATTTTTTTATACAGTTGGTATAGTGGAGGGGAGGGGCATGTGTGTTCTAACCCAGGACTTCCTGTCTAAAATATAAGAAACCTAGTCACTGTAGCACTAGTTTGAATTACAGTACCAGTTAATTATGCATGTATAAATAAAAATTAATTGAGCTGATTTAATAAAAGTAAAATGTTTAAAAATTATTAAACAACTATTACAATACAACTATATCGAACATACGGTCCATCTCTCAAATAAATAAGTCAACTCCAAATACAGTAAGATCATATTTAAAATGACAAATTGAAATTTTTATTCCATGGGAAATTATCAAAAAGTTCCAGTTTATATTAATTATAGAACCGACAAATTGGAGTACTATAATTTATATTCGTTCAGAGACGTATTATGCATGTGTTTTCGAATTATAAATATTATTATTTACTTTTTTTGAAATAGAACTCCCAATTAATTTCATGTCTGATTTGATAAGTGATAAATCTCTAATTGAAAATAGTTGGCTAAAGAAAATCCCGTGAATTGATGATTGGATATGGGATAATAAAGGGAAAAGTGAATATCATTTAATAAATTAGCGTAACAGTTTCCCAAAAAAACGAAAAAAGAGATAAAAAAATAAAAAAAGAAATTAAATGATATCACCAGAAATCTTATAGAGCCAGAAATCTTACAAAATCAAAAATTTTACAAAGCCAGAAAATGAGCAGGAAAAGCCACACTTCTCTTATTATATATATAGATAGATTGTTATTATTATTATTATTATTATTATTATTATTATTATTATTGTTGTTGTTGTTGTTATTGTTGTTGTTATTACAACTAAAAAGACTTGTGGAGGTTTGAAAGGTAAAAATTATACTCATGAATTGATTAAAGTTATTAATTAAATAATAGTATTGAAATAAAATTAATTAAATAGTAAATAGGGGTATTAGCAATTCTAGTACTTTTATGAATTTTTTTAAAGAGAAATTATGACGGTTAATTGAGCTTCTTTTTTTTTGTGATTATTTTGACACTTTTAGGAACAAAATTGTTAGACAAAATATCACTCCAATGAGCAAATTTTAGCAATTTCACATTTTAAACATATGTTATAAGGGATTTTTTCACCTTTTATTAGTTATATATTAACTTTTTTCCCCTTGTGAAATTTATTTATTTATTTTTTTTCTCCCTTTGCTTGAAGTTGGTATTAGCATGCAAAATAGTACATTTATTAGTGTAATGAATATATATATATTTATAATTTTATCATATTTTAAATGATCTATTCTCATCATGGACCGTGGTTTGAAACCGAACAAGATTGAAAAATAAA
>CAVNYN010167807.1:1228-15753 GCA_963692815.1 Nyctanthes arbor-tristis
ACTTGGTATATTTTTCTTGTTGTACTTGGGAGATGGGTTTTAGCGAGTGAAAATTCTGTATGGTTGTAGCGACTTTAATCATATAGTGGAAAGCTTTGACAGTCCGTTAAATTCTTCTTCATCTTTTATTTTTCTTGTCTCAATTAAATACCTTAAACAACGGTCCTGCGGGCGTAATCGGAGAATCTACATTAATTCCCAACACCCTTGACTATGCCCTTGTGGCTTTGGTTGTGTAGCCATTATGCTCTCAAAAGCAGGGGCAAATGTAGTTCGATTGGAGAGTCCCTAACTTTCATATCAAACCATTTTTTCAATCAGTGTCGGTTTAAACTGAAATCCTTAGTCAGAAGTTCGATTTCCTCAAAAGGGTGTATTTTGTAATTTATTTGCAGTGTGTATTATATATATCTATGCATGCGGTGCTACAATGCAAATTTCTAACCATACTTTAAAAAAGAAAAAAAAAAAAGGACAATTGTGACTTGTGATTGAAAATGAGTTTCCTTGAAATGATTGGAATTTTTGTTCAAAAGTACAAGTTGGGACCAATAAATACAAAAAAGAGAGACAATGTTTAACGACTAAATGAACCAATACCCATTTAATAATGATGAATTGAAGTTTTTATTTTTTCTTTTTTTTTTTTATAATTCTTCACAAATAATGAAGAATTAAAGTTGATCCCATGATAATAGTTTATAATATTTTCAAGTACCTACCGTGTTATACCTAACGACCCATATATAATATTTCAAGATTTAGGAAGTTAGTTTCGTATAATTTATTTCAAACTTGTTTTTCAACCAATCTCATAACATAAATTCAAAAAGTTGATCTTGACATAAAATTAAATTAAATAAAATTAAACAATGATGAACCTACAACAAAAAGTTGTATGATTGCGGGTGCAACTTGAAATAAAATAACATCTAGAGATTTCTACATTAGAGAAAATTATTTCAGATTTCCACTTTCAACATGCCTTAAAATTTGGGACTGTTCTTTCTTTATTTTGTAAGTTCAAATGTGAACTAAGCACTGAGAGTCCCTGCTTTGCAGACTTTAACGTTGGACTTGAGCACACTCCGTCCTTTGTTTTTGAAATGTTGGAATTTTAAACTTAATGCTACTTTAAAATTTGAAGGTTTGAAACTGAAATAAAAAAGAATAACTATATATATTCACGCTATGATTTTTATTAGTAATAAGCCACTAAATTAAGAAGAGTTATTAAATAGAGCCAGACACATGCCTCACCACTTAAAATCATGTGATAATTAGATGCTTTTGTCTACGTGCTTTCATAATTTATGAACTATCCAATTATATTTATGCTAGTTATTTCTATGAGAAGTTTTATGATATAACCTGATGTTCAATCACTTTCCCGTTTTACCCTTAACTTTGTTTTGCTATTGGTAAAAATAACCTTAGACTTCTAAAATTAATTAGCATTTTATTATATTATTTAATTCATAGTTCTTTATAGTCTTAATTATGTAATCAATTGATAATTAACAAACTGACCGTGTTGGATGTTATTTTTATAACATTTATTTATAAGTTTTATTAGATTTTAAAACAATACATTATGGATTTCCATGATTTTTGAAGGAAACATTCATTTGGTTCTTCTTGGAAGTGCATGATTATTTGGTTCTTCTTGGAATTGCATGATTTATTGCACTCCACATATAATCTCAATAAATAGTGTTAACTTGCTCAATCAATTTGTGCCAACTAAATCCCTCCCCCCCCCCCTTCCCAAGGAGTTTTATGCATTTCGATTATATAATTCTTTGAGTTAGAATTTTGCGTTCAATTTGAAAAAAAAAAAGAAAAAAAGATAAATTTGGAAGAAATTTTTTTACTTAGATCATGAATTTGATGCATGTGATTTGGATTCAAATATTTTTCATAATTGTCATTTTGCTATGCTTATTTAGCATCTTTAAATTAATAGAATTTAGATAAATATTCTTATTTGAATTTACATCAATTGTTTGTAATCCCTTTAAATATAATTCAGCTTTAAAGACAACTGTTGACATATTTGTTATAACAAATGGCCGGTTTGAAGGACCAGAAAACTAACTCCTATCAATAAGAGAGAGTAACTTTGACTCTTATTAGTCTAAATAAGTGGTATGGCCCATTGTTGTCTTCATAAAGAACCAATAGTTATTTTCATATTTTTTCACTTTTAAATATTTAAGCGAACATAAAAGGTATGAAATATTGATTTCGATTAAGCAACATAATGGCAGTAGATGGATGGTGAGGCATAATACTAGCCACTGATGTGATTTGTAGGGGTAATGATGTGCTCACATTAGCGTTTAGTATTATACCACACGTCAGTGTCTGTGGCACATGATGTTTCTTTTCCACTTTGAGAATTGTAAATCTCATTTTAAGGTTTCTTCTATTTCTTTATGGACATCGGATTACAAACTTTTGGTAACTTTTGGTTGAACTCATTTGAATTTTTTATTATAATCAATATTTTTCTATAACAGATACTATACAAAGATTTTGGTTCCCACTCCCTATCAACATGTAATGTGAAATTCTCATCATATCTATCTTACAGTGATTTTATGCATGTTTATCCTGTTTCAACTTCATTTATTACTCAAAAAAGATTTCAATACTAATTTATAAGACTAATAAATATGGAAGGGCTGAGAATAATATTTCTTTATTGCCCACATTTGTTACCCTCCACATTGTGTTCAAATGTTAATTACACACTATTTTGTACTCCATCTTAATTACACATTTGTTAATTTCAATTAGTGTGCTTAATTACATTCAATTTCTTCACCATATTATTATTTTTAATATCTATTAGTGTGATAAATTGTATGTTTCAAAATTAACAATTGTAATTGTCATTATACATCTATACTAAATTAACTCTGTGAGTTTTGACGAAACAATTGGTGATACAAACAACTATTACCAAGAAGAGTTTATGAATACATTTTTGTCAAATCATATACCGCTACGCATATTTTTTGTGTCATACAACTTGAATTGCACGTTTAAATGACTAGTATATATAAATGTTAGAATGTTATCTCAAGATTTTAAGAAGAGAAGTTAATTTTCTATAATTTATTTATTTCAACTTGCAAATCAAAAATAAACTATAACTCTAGGAGGATAAAGTCTAATAATTGTGTGTCCAACTAGAGTAAAATAATGATTTATATTATTTATTATAAACGAAGTCTAATAAATAATCTCTTATTAGTTGTAAAGTGGGATAATTCCCGCTATATGCACATATGATGGAGGATTATTGGGGAAATCTATATACAATGGGGTCCTTATATGTAAGAGCTCACATAACTTGTTTAAATAATCTCCTGCTATATGTGAGTATGACGAAATAACCCCACCACACATTTAACAAAAGATCATTACTGAGTTATCATCACCATTGTTGATCTGTAAAATTATTCTCTTTAATACGCCTTGAAAGTTGGGATTGTTTTTTTCTTCACTTTATTATTATATAAGTTCAAATGTACCAATTAGCAGGCGATGTCTTTTTCTTCTCCTCTTTTTTTTTTAATTCATGATTCATGTGAGGTCCAAAATTGACGTCTTATGTATTTAAATTAATAATTTATCAAAGCTTACTAAATGATTTATTTAATTGAAAAACTGTACCTTTGTCTGGCAGATTAGGCCTCTTTTAAAAGGGTAGAAAGCATTCACTTTCTTCGTTCTCATTCAAACCTGCAATTCCAATCCTAACATCCTTAATTTCCTCAATGGCAATACGCCGTCGGTTTACTGGGAAGAGAGGACTTATCAAGATAGTGGAGTACATATCACATGTATGCTACCCTGCCCGTTGTGGACATGTAATTGATCTTTTAAAGCGTCTTGAACATTTGAATGATATAATTCTTGTTAATCAATCAACTTATATTGAAAAAGTCTTCAAAAGATTTTATATGGACAAAGCACATTCATTGAGTACTCCAATGATTGTACGGTCTCTTGATGTAAATAAAGATCTTTTTAGACTACGGGAAGATAATGAGGAAATTCTTAGTCCTAAAGTACCATACATAAGTGCTATCAATGTGCTTGTGTATCTTGCTAATAATACAAATTTCGACTCCAACAATTAGGTATTGAAACGGGATTAAACATATATTTCGTTATCTCAGAGGAATGGTTGATATGAGATTATTCTATTCTAATTCTTCTTTACCAGAATTAGTAAGGTATGCTGAAATAGGATATTTGTCCGATCCACATAAAGCTAAATCTCAGATAGGTTATCTATTTACTTGCGGTGGTACTGCTATATCATGGAGATCGAGCAAACAAACTTTAACCGCCACTTCTTCAAATCATACTGAACTACTTGTAATTCATGAAGCGAGCTGAGAATGTGTATCATTGAGATCTATTATTCAACATATCCGTGGGATATGTGGTCTATCTATCAACAAAAACATCCCAACAGTTCTACGCGAAGATAATGCGGCATCCATAGCTCAGTTAAAATGAGGATTTATCAATGGAGATAGAATTAAGTATATTTCACTTAAATTCATTTTCACACATGATCTTGAAAAAAATAGTGAAATTAATGTTTAACAAATCCGTTCCAGCGAGAACTTGGCAGATCTATTTACTAAATCACTTCCTACTGCAACTTTTGAGAAACTAGTGCACAAGTTTGAAATGAGTCGGTACAAAGATCTTAAATGATGACCAGATGAGGGGGAGCCCATAGAAGCTGTACTCTTTTTCTTTATCAAGTTTTTATCCTACAAAATTTTTCTTATAAAAGTTTTTGATGAGGCAGCCTTCAAGAATGGTGTGTAGAATTATGTGCTTTTTTCCTTCACTAAGTTTTTTTCTACTGAGTTTTTTCTAGTAATGTTTTAACGAGACATAATCTGTGAAATAGTCATCTAAGGGGGAGTCATATGAATCCAAGACTTGCTCAAGTAAGTTAAATTTGTGTGTGAATAACTATTATACAATGGATTATTAGATACAAGTTATTTGTGCAAGTGAATTATACAACTCAAGACTTCTTTAAGTATGCAAATGAGAAATTAAGTTGTTTATTAGTTGGATTCAAGATTAATAGATCGGAAGAGCACACGTTTGTAATTCGTAAATTGCTATTTTGTCCTTCTTTACATCTATAAATAGGGCTTTATGTACTTTATTTGAGCCATCAAACAAAGAGTGAAAAATCTCCTCTTTATAATTTCTTTTCTTTTGCTTCTTTATATCTTCAATATTGTCCTTATTTCCTTTAGTTTTATAATAGAAAATTTGTAACTGAAATAAAAAATAATAATAACTATATATATTCACACCATGATTTTTATTAGTAATAATAAACGCTATATAAAATATATTTTTTAGATATTTTCCATACAATTTCCATCTAGAACCTGCTATTATATTCCCCTCCATAAGATGTCCCTTTCTTTATTGATTGATTCATCTAAGAGGCGAGTTCCGAAATTGACACGTTAACTGCTAATTCCTAGCATGGTGTTGACCTTTGATTTTAATTCTGGTGTTTCCAATTCAATAGGCAACTGGGTTCAAGAGGTAGTTCGCGTGGTAAAATACCTTATTTTTTACTCGAAGGTTTTAGGTTCGAATCCCACTCCCCTCCACTCCGTCCCCTTTTGTAATTAACCAAAAAAAAAAAATCAATAAGGCAACTCGCATTTACTCGGTGCCATCCTAGGCCTTCTTTTGTAATTAACCAAAAAAAAGAAAAAATCAATAAGGCAACTCGCATTTACTCCGTGCCATCCTAGGCCTTCTTTTGTAATTAACCAAAAAAAAGAAAAAATCAATAAGGCAACTCGCATTTACTCCGTGCCATCCTGGTCCTTTGAACCGAGCCGGCAACACAAAATTAACGAGAGTTGTTAAATAGAGCCGAACACATGCCTCACCAATTAAAAATCATGTGATAATTAGATGCTCTTGTCTACGTGCTTTAATAATTTATGAAATATCCAATTATATTTATGCTAGTTATTTCTACGAGAAGTTTTATGATATAATTACCTGATGTATACAATTTGGATGTTCAATATATATAAATGTATCTCAAGATTTTAAGAAAAGTTAATTTTCTATAATTTATTTCAACTTGCAAATCAAAAATAAACTATAATTTTAGGAGGCAAGGATTTTATTTTGCCTACGCATACATGTTGTGTGTGTGCGTGTAACACATATCACACATCTATACTATATGTGTGAAGTGTTTATAGCTTAGATACTTAACACATATACTCGCATGTATAATAACATGTAGGCAAAATAAAATTCTTCCTCTAAGAGGATAAAGTTGAATAATTGTGCGTCCAACTTGAAGTAAAATGATGATTTTATTATTTGTTATATTAAATAGAGTCTAATAAATGATCTCTTAGTAGATGTTTAGTAGAATTATCCAGTTATACGCACACATGACTGAAAATTATTAGAGAAATCTATATATAGTAAGACCCTTATATGTAAGAGCTCACATAATTTGTCTAAATAATCTCTTATTATGTGTGTATATAGCGGGATAACCCCACTACACATATAATGATGATCTTGGGTGATCATCACCACGGTTGATATGTAAAATCATTCTCTTTAATAAGCCTTGCAAATTAAGATTTTTTTTTTCTTCATTTTATTATTATATAAGTTCAAATGTACCAATTAGTAGGCGATGTCTTTTTCTTCTCTTTTTTTTTTTTAATTGATGATCGATGTGAGGTCCAAAATTGACGTCTTATGTATTTAAATTAATAATTTATCAAAGCTTACTAAATGATTTATTTAATTGAAAAACTGTACCTTTGTCTGGCAGATTAGGCCTATTTCAGAAGGGTAGAAAGCATTCACTTTCTTCGTTCTCATTCAACCTGCAATTCCAATCCTAATATCCTTAATTTCCTCAACGGCAATACGCAGTCGATTTACTGGGAAGAGAAGAGACGACTTATCAAGATAGTGGAGGAGACATATCATATGTATCCTCCCCTGCCCGTGGTGGACATGTAATTGATCTTTTAAAGCATCTTGAATCCTTACCGATCAGAAACTTAAGAGATTCTGATAAAATCAGAAAATTTTCCGAGGAATTAGTGTCACCTGGCGAGGAGCTTAAAGTGGTATTTCGAGTCCCAGACCAGCAACTCCTGTCCAACGTAGCTAGTTCTACTCTCAGTCTCAGTCCTAATCAAGTCGTTGCCGCCTTTGTCAACCTTCTCCTGATGATGATTGAAGTCATCCTACGTTTCGTGGCTGATGATTTGATTGCTTCTGTAAAGGCTTTGCACCCTGTTTGGCAAAAATTTAAACGGGAATTTGGTGTGTTACCAGCTTAAATACTCATAACCCAAGGCGCAAGACTGATGACCGGCAAGGGCGCCGGTCCAAAATTATGCCCTTCCCACGTGGGCTTCTTTGTCTTGTTCAATGTAAATGTGTGGACCCACTTTCCTTTGTTCATTGACCACTTCATTATTTTGACTACCCCAAATGAATAATTGAAGAAGATCCGCACGGAAATTTTTTGTAAATTTATCAATCACCAGTATTTGCTTACCAGTATTAAATAGTGTTACTATTTCCAGAAAACTTAGACGTATATCTGTACTAACTCAAAAAGTTTATTTATTGATATTGCTATAAAACATAAGTTTCCTATTATACACTTGCGTTTATTTATTTTTTCACTTATCGACAATAAGTATGAGCATATGCAAAGTTTAATATTTCAAATGAATTGAAAAATGATAATTTAAAATGTACGATAATGAAGAAAAGAGGTGGGGGTTATCTTTGTTGTCTATAGATGGCAATAATTGCGTACATTAATATAAAAGTGCATTTAATTTAGGTAATATGTAGGGCTCATCCTGGATTGCTTCATCCTTAATTACAATCAAGAAAAAGGTATACTTATTATTATTTTTGTTTTCGACTTGGTTTGTATAATCGTTAGTTATTCATGTAAATATCCAAAGTTTTTTATTTCGAAACAGTACTACTGTTGGTGTCGTCCCGCGACCACTAGTAACAACATTTTGAGCTATGTTTCTTTGCACGTGATTACACATTATATACCATACCATATAATGTTGATAGGATTGCCTACAATTATTATTATTGTTCGAGCATGTTTGAGTAACTCGTGAAACTTACAAGTGCAGAAAAAAATTTCCCCTTACTCCAGTACGACATAAGAAGTTGGCAATAACTCACGATGAACACCGACGACGGATAATACACATGTCTCTAAAAAAAACATAGAAAAATTCGCAATTGGTGCAACATGGTAGAAATCAGTAATGCAGACCGTCTACGGTAAAAGAAGGTTTCAAAACCCCACCACTTATTGTCAAACCCCCCAAATTTGGTCTGCCAGATAAAGGCGAAATTCCTCCCACTCTGTAGTTGTTAATTCAGCCTCGGCCTCCATTTCAGCCTGTGTCAGGTTGATGGAGACATTCGGTTCGCGAGGAATATAATCGGCCCTCTCTGCCCGGGTGAATGCAGGGTCAGGTATCTCATTCAAGCCGCGTATAAAATTGTGGATGCCCATTGTCGCCAAAACAATCCGAATTTGATCATCAATATCGAGATCCGGCATTTCACGTAGGATCTTAAAAAGCTTTTTCCACACTCCGAAACTCCTTTCCACTACGTTGCTGCATGAGGAGTGCTAGTAATTGATGGGGCCCGCATCTCTGCAGTAGAAGCGATGTTAAATTCTTGCACATGATATCGTAAAAACCGTCCTCTGAAAGGTGCTAGGAACCCTGGCTTGTTCGCGAATCTAGAGTCGACCAATAGAACTTCCATTCTTCTGGCATAGGAAATTTAGACTCTGGGCAGCTCTCGATCGCTTGCCTCAGCATTTGAGCATCATGACACGATCCTTCCCATCCAGCAGCAACGAAAATGAAGCACATGTTGAAATCTACTGCTGCTAGCACATTCTGCGTCAACTCTCCCTTTTGGTTACGGCATCGTTCCCGGTGTTCATGCGGTGGCACACATGAGACGTGTTCCGTCGATAGCACCAATGCAATGCTGGTATCATGCATATAGAAACTAGTAAATCTGATGTAAATTTGTGGAAAAAAAGGAACACGGGAAGCACTTGCAAATGTAAGAAATAACCTTTGACTTAACGAACCTTAAACATTTCATGGTCTGGATGGTTCGGTCTCTGGAACCCCACCCCGTGGTTATAATCCGGATTTGGCGTGATCCAGGCTTTCGCAAATTTTTCCAAGATTTTAAGCACCTCATGGAAGTTCTTGTTGATAGTTTCGGTTGAGTGGCCAAAACAAGATGTGTGCCAGCCTTTGGCACGCCCCGTGCCCAAGTATGAACTGAGTGATTGCAAGGCGCTCATCTGCTTCAATGTGCTGGGAATCACAGAGCCCAAAGTAACTCTTTAGAGCAACTAACAATCTTGAAAAGGCTTCGGGCCACATCCTAAATAAGGTTAGGCAATCTTCACCACTATCCTGGTTAAAGACCCTCGCCAAAAGGTTTCTCCCAACATGGCACTGCTCGGCTCAGCCCGTCTAGCCTGATCCACATAGTCGAGGTCGTCAAGTGTTTGTCCAGCAACACTGCAGAATTGAGCCCAGTCGGCGTCATCCAGATCGCCTATGTCTCGAAGCAATTCCTTGATATCCATATGTTACTATTTACAAGGCTATTGCTTCCAACGAGACTTTGAAATGCGTACGCAAATTATGTATATATTTAGACTTCAGTAGGAGAAGGGCATGCATCTACTTTCTTATATATAGAACACATATCACCAAACATTCCTAAATACATGGATCAAACAGTGGCCTATGAGTGGTCTGTAGGTACTTGGCTACGGCTACATTATGAAACTCGTTTCTGTACAATTAAAGTCCCATACCCATGTTACCATTTAGACACTATTTAGTACATAAAATGCTCTTCCGATCTCCTTTTCTTACACTAATTATATTCGTGCATATAAGTGTAGATTGTCTGAATCTCATTATTCGATTGAATGAGCAAATTATAACGAGAGCGGTATAGTGTGTATTGGAATTGTATAAATTTAAAAAAGGTCAATTAAACCCTAAAAACGAACCCACATGGTTTTAGATATGAACCAAATTACACTAACTCTATCAATATGTCTTTTATTACAGGGCACAGAAGTGTTATCTAAATAGAACTCACATATTTGATACTCTAATATCGTGTCAAATCACCCTACGCATCCACAATATCAATAATGGAATGGGGCGGGGTGGGGGAGCCGAATAGTACAACAAGCCTCATACATAAAAATCTTTCAAAGCCTCGTACATAAAAATCTTTCGCCTTAACCGAAGTAACACAGTCATATATGGCCCTTGATTACCAAATCACGCATCTGTCGTAGGAAGCGGAGACGATGGTTGTCATTCGAAAAAGACACGAAGGTCCTTCGCAGCTCTGGCTTCTGAGCAAGCAGTTTAGCGCCATAGAATGCAAGGGCCTCGTCCTTCGCCTGCAACGCCTCGATGATAGGAAGGTATTCTTCAACCAGCAGCGTGGAATTCAAAGCAATCGACTTCTCAGCAGCCTCGAGGGATTCTATCAGAAGCTGTCGCTGAGTTGGCCTCTGCTTACTAGTGCCCGGGAAGGCTGTCCCAATAGACTTCCGCTTGGTCCCGAAAGAACCTCCAGAGCTAGCCAGACTACCCATAGAACCGCTAAGGTCGATAAAGCGCCCGACCACAGCAGGCTTGCTCCCGACCAAACCTTCCTTACGCGAAGCAGTGTCCCCAACTGAGTTGTATTCCAAGTTCAAGTCAAACTCAATAGCCTTCTCGGTGCCTCGAGACTTTGAACTGGCGCCAGCATACACGACATGGTCCCCCGCTGCAGTACTCGAGGAGAAAAGTTTGTCCCCGTAATGGAGTAGTTCCCTTATGCCATTCAATTCTGCTTTCTCCATGCCCGGTTGTTTCTGAGTCAGTAAAAGAAAATGTGGTGGTTTAAACATGACATAAAAAGGGGAAACACATACATCACTATAAAAATTAGATGCAAAGACATGGAAATAGCAATTGCCAAGGAAAGAAAAGCTAGCAACTTCACATTGCAGAAAATCAGCAGAAAATCAGCAACTTCACAAAACCAATAAAAGCACTTCCATCCCAGCTCAAGGCAATCAACAGGTTCTCACGTAATAAAAGAGACAACAGGTGAGGAAAGGAAACATGCCCCGGAGATTTGTTTGAATCTGAAATCTAAAGCTACCAACAAAACGTAGGCACTTGCCACAGAAAATCAAGAAATCAGAGTCATGCTGTTCAAAATCAGATATAACCCATAACTTGGCCAGCAATTTCGACAGAAATCTTTCCAAGCTTAAATGACATTTTGAATTGAAGCATCCCATTCATTATTCAATCTTTGAATATGATTATCATTATGGTGCTACTACATTCACACGTACAGGGAATATTTATTCTTACGGACATTCATCTGGAAGAAGGGAATCCAGAAGGCAGAGCTTTTTTAATTCAATCAAGTAATTTTGATCACAGTGTTCACGAAACAAAGGTGAAAACCGATCCTAAAACATATCCTCAAATCAAGTCATGTGATCTACTTGCTAACACCAGTACAATAACTGTTACAATCACTGGAATTGAAGATAACTAGGGGGATCCATTTAACATTATTAAGCAACAAATTTTTCAGCTAGTATATGCCAATATCACTCAAGCTCGATCCAATCTCAAGCAGCAGCACCGCATATATAATAAAAAGGAAATAAGTACCATAGAAATAAATAAAAGATCAGTAGTAGTTGGATCGAAATTTCAACCAGCATTACCATACTTCAAATATGTATTTTGAAGGTAATCCACAGATTATGTAGATAGCTAGCTACACTAAACAAGTTTTGATGAAAAGAAAGAAAACGCACCTTCTTCGCTTCCGTCCACCAGTCATCGTCAGCGGCAATACTACCGCTGTCTGGGTCGATGCCCAACCCGGTCTTGCCAATGAGGATTCGGGCATCCTTCCATCTATTCTTTTCAAAGTTCCAGTGGTTCCGACACTTGGCCTCCGTGTATTCACCATCCGCGAATGCCTCGTTCATTACCTCGGCAATGCGTTGAAATGCACCTGGGGTCATGCTTCTGCCCTTCTCGTTACCGGCTTCCTTCTCTTCGACCGCGAAATCGAAGAACTTCCACCGGCGGTCATCCTTCCAATCGTAGTTTTTTCCTTTCTCCTTCGGCTACTGCCTTTGTGTTTGGCTTTGCCGGCGCCTTCCTAGGGGAGGATCTTGTGCCTCGACGAGAGCTCGATCCGAGGTTAAGCTACCTTACAGAAAAGAAATATTAGAAACTGAAATCGTTAAACACCGGCGGGTACCCGCGCCGGTGAGCATGAGGAAGAACACGGACTGAAATCGGCCATATAATTGATCTAACCTGCCACTTCCTGGGATCCATCTCCTTCACACCCAACCACGGGGCTCGACGGCGTATCTTCCGTTGGCGGAGTTGCAGCCTTGTTGTCGGTGGCATATAGAAGTTTGCCGGCGGGTTTGGCTCTGTAGCGGAGGCGCGGTGTTTGTGAGAATGCACAGTTCGAAATGGTTATTTGAGTCAAAATAGGGTTGGGGGTACTTCAGTAATTTCAGAGAATTTTGGTAATTTATTATCTGACTTGATCAGTTTTCCTGCACCCCTTCACATGTTTAATCTTGCTCTCTAAATCGTGCCACCCATTTTTTTTGAAAAAATGGGTCTTGCCGAACAAAGCGATCCAAGATCTAAAAGCAGAGCTTGGATTTTTGATTAATTTCCTTGGTAATAGTGAAATGCATCCGCAGCCCACCAAGAGTACTCTAATGATGGATATCGAAGCTTTGGTTAATGAGGCTGCGGAATTTTTTTATTGCTTCTTTTTCACCATTTGTGTATTCATTCTGATAGCAGAGGAAGAAACCAATACTGCAAAGGTGGAAACCAAAGCCATTCTTGAAGAGGTAGGAAGTTTCTTGCAAAGTGACGACCCTTTCTCCTGTTGTATAGATAAATATATAAAATAGTGTAAATTATATTTGAAACTAAACCGTAAACTTAATTAAACTGTGTAGAATAAATAATGTAGAATTTAGTATGAAAAACGCCGATGCTAGAATTCGACTCTATGTCTTTAAGATATTTTTGCCCCGTCTAAGTGCTTACGGTTGATCGGCAATCGTCTCCCAAGACATAACGGCGAGCGACTTGTAGTTGAAGCATTTCAAACCACAAGACACGGCGAACCGAGAAATGTCACGAACTCTCTTTATGAATTTTTGGAAAGTAATAGTTTAATGCAAAAAATTGAATGAAAATACACAAGTGAGCGGATCTATTTATAAGATACCAAAATATACCAATAAATATACACAACAAATGCCAATAAGTGCCCAAATTGAACACACCAATTGAAATAACAACTGTCGGCTTTCCCTTCAAAATGGTTGCAACAATTCACCAAATTGGATATTAATAAACTAAATCACAAACATAAATTCGGATGATGACAAATTTTCTTAGGATAATAAATAATTAGTCCTCTTAATTAGTCACACTTACATCTTAATAGCAAAATTAATTAAATATGTCTTTTAACCTATTATTTTTCAACCTAAAATACAAAATATTTTGATCCAAGATACGAAATATTTACTCATTATCAGAATTACATAGTTTCAAGGTGTCACCTTTATGTCATAATTTCTCATTCAATTAGAAATAATTCAACGAGACCAAATGTATTATAAACGCGTTTGATCTAAATATTCTCGTACACACTAAGTACCGAGACCACAAATATTTGATCAAAATATACTACTATTTCCAACAATCCCCCACATTAATGAAAATTATCAAAATCAATGCAGATGCAAATGCAAAAGAGAGTACGTGCCTAAAGCTATTGCATCAGGAGAGGTAGCTTCTGGCTTTGAACTTGCCTTAGTAGAATACTATCGGATTTACTTAGCTAATCAGTGAACATTATGTCTTGAACAGTTCAGCCATTGGTATAAACCAAGACAATAGTACCTACACAATATCTTTCCTAACACTTTCAGTTCTCATGGTTGTGCTCATTTTGGCCCTGAACAACTCTTGGGATTCATAAGTGCTTTTAAAGAATTCAAGCCTCAAAATTCTCCTAGAAGCGGCCCCACTTCACACTTATATAGGTAATCTCCTTTTAAGAGTATGCTGCCCTACTCCATTTGGTATATCCAAGCTATAGGAATCATTAAAAGCTATATTTAACCTGAACATTCTGCAGCAAGCACTTTACGATCATAGGAATGGATTGGAGTTTTTACTCCTGAGTGCTTAACTGAATCTTCATAACTTAGTTATCCCATTGAACTAAGATCTTGGGATCTCCAGTCAACAAGGTTGGGTTACCATTACAAAGATTTCATG
>CAVNYN010167927.1:422-16148 GCA_963692815.1 Nyctanthes arbor-tristis
CCCCCCCCCCCCCCCCCCCCCCTGTTGTAACAAAACTTCTCGCGTTATGTGATCTACATTGAAGTATGCCGTAGAGTTTGTTGAATTCTTTTTAGCTTGTACTAAACACGTCTTGCATAGTTGATTGTTCACCTTTTTGAAGCTGAACATGAAGCAACGTGTTTTAAAGTTTCCATGTTTCCATCTGAGTGAAGCAGTTTCAATCTCCTGGAAGAGTCACTGTTAGAGTTACGCCGTCAGATTCACATGTGTTGCGTAAAGACGCGCTTCGTATAAGAAAACAATATTAGTTTCTTTTGCACAATGTGTGTGAGTCTAGCAACGTTACTAATAGTAGTTTCTTATACGCAACGCTCGTCTTTGCACGACACGTTTCACCGTCAGAATTTGGCAGGGCAGGAGATTAAATTCAGACCGAGGGGGCATATTAGAAATTATTCCTTTTAATACGTTAGGATCTTGGCTTTTGGCGTAGATCTGACTAGGATGTGATTTACTATAGTATTTATAGGATAAGTAAATTGATTCGGTTAATAAAACATATTGGACTTTGAGTTAAAAACTTTCTAATCAACAATATCATAAGTAGATGGCCCAAAGTGATGGTGGACATGACAAAATATTATGATAGTATCATAAAATATTCCCACTGCCAAACTTTTGCACATGTTAAGAGTTCACACTAAAGTAAACTCAAAGTACAAAAATAATTATATTACACTGGAAAGTTGAACTATTTTTAATACTCACCAAAGGTCCCCAACCTCTGCATTTTGTAGCAAATACACCCTTTCTTTCTTTCCTTTATTATTATTATTAATTTTTTTTTTCCAATGTCTAAGTTTCTAACGTTTCAAAAACTCGATGATTCGAATTGGTGGCATAGTAGCTAGATGTTTAGATTTCAGATACAAGACCTTCGGTTCAAATCGCATCCATCTCTCCCCTAATTTCCATGTCTTTCCCTACTGCCCTTGTGCATTAATTAAAAAGAAAAGGGAGAAGATGAAAGAAAAGAAAAGAGAGAAAAAAAATTGCACCTAAGCCCTACTAATGTTTCCATCCATTTTTGCCATTAACTCTTTCTAAAAGGACAATTTTACCCTTCATCAATAATTTTATTATGTTTATTGGTAAGAGGGTTATTATGCATACATGTACATGTAGCATTCATCTAAACAACATCCACCCCAACTTAACCATTAAAACCCAATTTAAATAGATGTCAAGTATACAAGTATGCATAATAACTAGCCTACTACTAGACATAATAAAATTCTTGATAGATTCATATATGTACTATCTTACTCATCAATCCATTTTATATTCCCCATCCATTCACCCCGCACACCACCGCATCTTTTCCAACTATTCTCTTTGAAATCAAAGCCCGAATGCATAATGATATTGTAAATTGGTTTATATTAGAGTCATGCCGATTTTTCTCTTTGGAAAAAAATTGGGGTAGGAGAGTGTTCATGGCGGTAGCCACAAAATGGAGAGAGAAAGGAGAATGGGGATTTCTCCCCTATTTTATTTAGGGTACCGGCAGCAGTAGCGAAACTAGTACTTGTTTTTGGCTGCCGGCAATTTTAATGTACTGACAGCCATAAAAATCAAAGTTTCTCTATTTATTTTTGGGCTACCACCCAATTGTACCAAGGTTATTGTTACTGTAGCATGTTCCATATAGAAATAATATCCTTCGTCAGTTGCAGTTTTTTTCATCCGCCATACTATGGTGGGGTTGCACTACCAGCTTCTTACGTGGTGGGCAATGTGACGACTGATTGGGCTAAAAAAATAAAAAAATTTGAAATTTCAGATTTGAGCCATACTGTAGTCACATAAGGTCCAGATGCCTGCAAATTAGACTCCCAAACCCATCGATCCTCTCTCTCTCTCTCCACTTCTCCCTCATTCCCCATTTTCCCGTTCCAGTGACTGAACAAAAGGACGTCTGACAAATGTAAATTGACGGAAACGACTGGCTGGAGCTGAGAGCCCAAAGTCCTACCCCAAATTCCTCTATCTATCTCTCTCTCTCCATCTCTCTCTGTCTCTCTCTCTCTCTCACACAAAAAAAACTGAGTCCCCAACCAAAACTACCACTGATCCACCCTAAGTTCCCTCTCAACCGTGACCTGATTCCGACAGAACGAATGATAAAGAAGACCGGCAAAGTAGAAGCCCCCAAAATTTATAGGGCCTTTATTTATTAGACCTTGTCAAAGGGTCTTATTATTTAAATGACCTATCACTAAACTTTAAGGCTAAATGGCTCTTTTATATAATTATTAGTAATACTGATTGTAAAAGTCAAAAATATCCTTTTGTACAAAAATACTAAAATACCTTTGCAACTATTTTATTAGGGCTTAGTACAATTACCCCTTGTTCCAATTTTAACCAGGCGAGTACGTTGCTTTCCGTCCAAATGTGTTCTTCCTTTTCCAGCATGCCAACTCTCCTTGGCTCAAAAAGCCATAAATTCATCCCATTAAGAATTGTTTATGAGTAGTTGATGAACAAAGGCGAAGGAAATTACCCCCATTATGCAGATTTTTAGAAACTTTTGGTGCTTTTAGAAAAAGGATGAAGAGATGTGAAGAACTAAGATATTAGGTAGGCATTCTTTCTGTTTTTATTGTACAATCGTTGTAGTTACTATGATTTTAGTTTTCTTCTAATATAAAAGCTCCAACCATTATATATCTCCAACCATTATATACTGCCATAACATATGTACAGTTGTGAAATGCAATGCATAACGATAGTGCATTTGTTATCTATTGAAATAATCAAATTTCTTAGCAGGTGGCTTACATTACTGTTTTTATTTCATAAACATGTTGATTCCCATGGTTTCCGTTTTGACATGCTATTAAAGGTGTAAAGTTAATATCTTAAACATAACGACAGTTTAATCGTGGTGTAGCATGCATAATGATACTGCGATCGTTATCTCTCTTTTTTTCAACTTTTAGTTAAGATCATTGTGTTTACCATTATTTTAGTTTTCCTCTGATATAGAAACTCTAGCCATTATATATCTACCGTAAGGAATCTATAGTCGTGAAATGCTATGTGTAATGATACTGCATTCGGTATTTGTTGAAATAATCTAATTTCCTAGCTGGTGGCTAATGTTTATGTTTTTCTTTCATAATCTATTTTGATTCCTATGGTTTCCATTTTGACATGCGATTAAAAGTGCAAAAATAATATATTAACCATAACGATTGCTCAGTCTGGTATATCATGCGTAACGATACTGCAATCGTTGTCTCTTTTTTTTTTTTCAACTTCTAGTTAAAATCTCACATGTTTCCCATATATTGTAAACAGGGGCGGAGCCAGAAAATTTGTTCAGTGCTGTCGAAAATTTTAGTGAAAAACTCGCCCCAACCATAATTTCCATTTTCTGTTACTCACATTAGTTTATAATCTCAGAATCAATACTCAAAATTTCTGTTTTATAAAAAAAATAATAATAAACTAAAAAATTAAAAAATGGTAATCCCACATTGGCTTATGAAATAAAGGGAGTTAAGGCTTGCTTTATAAAAGATGATTCGATATATGAATTTAAGACTACAGCTAAGCCTTAATCCCACATTGGCTTATGAAATAAAGGGAGTTAAGGACGTGTGCTCTTCCGATCTATTGGATATATGAATTTTAGACTATACCTAGGCCTTAAAACTTGGACGGCCCAACTGATTTTTGCGTCTAAAATACCAATTAAAATATTTTGAACATGGAAAAAAGAAGGTGTGGGCCGTATATGGGTTTTTTGGTTTTGGATCTCAGTGCAGTCTAGGTTGAAAGTTAGCAGGCCGGCCCAAGTTTCAGTGCGGTCCATGGACCGCACTGGGCCTTAATGAGCTCCGCCCCTGATTGTAAATGAGTAATCATTAATTTGTAATTGTCATTTTTTTTGCAGTGATAGATACTAGGAGAATGGTGTGGGAATAATTTGTCACTTTGTTGAGTTTGAGTTGAGTTTGAGAAGAATAATAAAGCTAGATGGGTGTGGAAATATAAATAGAATAGCAAAGAGAATGTCAATGTTATTTTTGTTCTGTCTCGCATTTCATATGTGGAGCTGCACAAAATGGTCGAGGAGCTTGATAATGTGGATTTGAAATTGTATGAAATAGAGATCATGACTCTTAACCACAAGATGAGTATATTACCAGTCTCCCCTACGAAGATTGACATTGATCAAAAAGTACAATTGTAACACTCTGAGGAAAAATTCAAAAATTCCATAGTAATATTCTTGGGATAATAATTGGCTCACTTCTTGCATATTTTCCAATTAGTAACAATTGATAAAGAAACTTAGTCATTGCATAATAACGTGTGTCATTTTCTAAAACTTTGTAAATATGTTTACCTTGACGAAAAATGAAAAGATAAATTGAGTTTAATATTGACTATTTTATTGGTGAGTATGGAGGCCATAGGAGTGACAGAATGTAATCGGGTAATGAGTTTGGAGCTAAAGGATGTTTTAACCAAAAATGCAAAACTTGTATTAGTATAGTGGAAAGGAAAAGGACTTAAACATGAAATACATTAAGTTGAGGGGTCTATTGGGAAATAAGTATAAAAATCTAAGGGACACTTGGACACATTGGAATTTCCTTACATGAAATAAATCCAAGCACACTTGGCAACTTGATTTAAGGAGATGAATTCTTGTGCCTCCAATTGGACCCATTCTCATTGGTTGCTTATAAATTATCTAGAGACATTTGGACATTTTATCATAGGTGGAATCCAAGAATTTCTAAAAAATAGTTAAGCAAATTCGTCCATAAATATTGCCACACTTAGAACATCTTCAGAAGACCTTCAAAAGCACTCTTTTAACTCCTCAAACAAAGCCTCTTCCATATACATATAGAATCCCCACTCTAAAGGCTACTTTGCTTGAATATACTACGGGTTTGGAGGTATTTTGTCACTCACAAATATCCACTAATCTTTAAAGACACAAGAGCAAAGGTGAGTAATTCATTATTTTGGTTTCCTTTGGCTGGCATAAGTTTCAAGTAAGTTTCAAATAACATGTGTTTTGAATATTGTTGAAATGCTTTTCTTACATAAGAACTACTAGTGTTCCTCTACCCATTTTGTATTGGTTTGTTTTGATTTGGTCCATGCTATAACCTATCTAGTGACTCCAAGATAAAGATTAGTGTGGAAATTGCTATGGATTGATGATTGCGTGGAATTCCGGTAAAGGCCAACCGGAGCTTTGTTGTGAATCTATTTGTATTGCCATTACCATCTTGGTATTTGAAAGGCAATAAGGCGCGTCACTGGTAGTAGGAATTTCTAGTATTTGGGGTCCTATGATGCATTCAAAAGGTTTGTGCATTCTAGTGTTTCTTACATTTGTGACATGAAAGAATTTTTATAACATTGTGGCAAACCAAAATATTGTATTACTCACGGGGTACTTTGTACTCATTTAGTATCTTTTCACTCTTTTGTAGATGATCAACTATAGAGTCTATGAAAAATGAGTCGAAGATTGGAGGCTCTACCGGGACTCAAGCAAGATTATGCATGTGATAGAGACGGACATTTGGGCCTACTATGAAGATGTACTAGAGTTTCGCATGTACTTAAGGACTTCATATGAATATAATATATATATATATATATATTGTGCCTACACTCTTACCCACTTACACTATGATAAAATACGGCATGACAAGCCAATGTTTTTGGTTTAGTTCTAATGTACTACTAGCCTAGTAAGAAAGTGGAGATGGTAGAATAAATATATGGATGTATAAAATATAAGGTAAATATATAATAATGTAATGTCATGGTATAAGTAAAACTTTTGTTTAGATTGGGGTTCTCATTTTCTATGTAGAGACCCTCAATCCTTTATAAGGTTAGTTAATCAATAAAATAAGTTTTTATATAATGAGTTGTGTTGCTTGTGTATATCTACTTTGGTATTAATCCTTAACAAGCTTATTTTTACATATACCTTCAACAAGTGAAACCATTCATACAATCAAATTAATAAACATGAGAAGCAATTCTTATGATATGGATACCAAAATGTTCCTAGGAGTGTAAACAAGTTTTGAAATGCAAAAGATATTTCATGAATAATCCTAGATGAATTGAAAAAATCTAATAATATCACTATTTAGATAAAAACTTATGAAACTTATTTGATTGACATGTCACGACCCTCATTAGTCTTTTGTTCCATTAAAAGACTACAAAAGCTTCTACCTTCGTCTAAAAGAAACAACTTAACATTATAGGATAAAATAACGGGGGTGTGACAGCAATGGTATCTAGCCACTTATGAAGAACATTCCTTGTGTGTTACTCGTTTGAACAAATCCACTGAGTTGAATTTAATAGACCCAGAAACAATTACCATAGACATGTCGTACAATGATGAGCATGATGTGGCAACTGAAAACGTGGCAGCAATGCATTGCACTATAGAGGTAAAAATCCTATACCGCCTTAAGAAGAATGAGTGCACTAACTATTAGTTTGCTTGTTGATGTGCCCTTTTGATTCAATTGTCCATGCTATGGTAAATACCCAATAGTTAAATAAATATTTTGATGTACTGTGAATATATTTGTAACTAATATTCACTGTAATAAACACCTTAATGGGTGTTTAGAAGCATAATTTTGTGTTTGGCAATTGGTTGGATCATTTATAAAGTGCAGAAAACAGTACGAATACACAGTCGTTTCTGATAATGAGAAACTATATTTTGGTTGCTTTATGCATCCCACCATTATTTATAGTTTCACAACAGTGTTAGTAGCATAGGTGTATTTAAGAGCATTTTCTTCGCATTTGGCACTTGGCTAGACTACTGATTATGTCCAGAAAGCAACATGATTGAACAATTGTTTTGCTCCCTTGAGTGCTTATGTTTACTAAGTCCTTTGAAACTATATGGAATGATACATGTCTAGTTATATTGTAAGAGTCACGGCTAAAGAGTCAGTCAGCTCCTTTGAGTGCTAATGCTTGCTAAGTCCTTTGAAATTACATGACACAATACATGTCTCGTTATCTTATCTGTGTCACGACTTAAAAGTTGTTTTGGGCCTTTTATACTATTGTTTGGTAAGTATTTTGAAATTACGTGGAATGATAACTGTCTCGTTATGTTGTCTGTGCCACGATTGAGCAGTTGTTCTACTCCTTTGAGCGCAAATGCTTGCTAAGCCTTTTGAAATTACATGGCACGATACATGTCTCGTTATCTTTCCTGTGACATAACTTAACAGTCGTTTTTCTCATTTTTGTGCTATTTTTTGCTAATTATTTTGAAACTATATCGAACGATACCTGTCTCGTTATATTGTATATATCACGACTAAATAGTTGCTATGCTTTTTTGAGTGCTTATGTTTGCTAAGTCCTTTGAAACTATATAGAACTATACATGTCACATTATGCTTCCGATCTTTTCTACTCATTTGAGTGCTAATGCTTGCTAAGTCTTTTGAAATTACATGGCACGATATATGTCTAGTTGTCTTGCCTGTGACACGAGTTAACAGTCGTTTTGAGTATTTTTGTGCTATTGCTTGCTAAGTATTCTGAAACTACATGGAACGATACCTGTCTCGTTATGTTGTATGTGTCACGACTGAAGAGTCATTATGCTCTTTTGAGTGCTTATGTTTGCTAAGTCCTTTAAAATTTTATGGAACAATATTTGTCTCGTTATGCTATATATGTCACAACTAAACAGCTATTCTCCTTTGTTCAGTTCTAAGTCTTTTGATACTACAGGGAACAAAAGGCTTTCATTATGTTGTATGTGACAGAAGTGAACATTTTTTTTGCTCCTTTGAGTGCTGTTGTTTACTAAGTATTCAATTTAGAGCATCAACTTATCGCTCTGTAATAAATTTTACTCTTATTGACAGTTTCCTTTTTGAAGGTTCTTTTAAGTATTTTATGAAAGAATTGACGTTGCCTCGTATCAAGAATCTTTTCACGTATCTGTCAACGTGTAAACCGGGAAAAATCATTGATCTAAGTATGCTTGGCACTTAATTTATAAACAACTCTGTTTCTAAACCAATTTACTAACAAGTTGTTCATAAATAGTTGACAAATATGTGCATGTTAAGTGCGTATAGGCTAGGTGTGGCCTAAGGTGTTAGAGACGAACACGTACATAACGACCCCCATCGTAGAAGTATGGTTTCGCAAACTTGTCATTGTTGAGGTAATTCGAATCCATTCATTCTCATCTCTCTCAATAGGAGGTAATATCTTGCTCAACATGCTGAGCTATATGTCATGTTTCAAGAGTTTTAACACATCATGATTGAACTATGGATCCGCTGTATTATTTTAACTTTTCAAATCCATTAAATCGTTTCTCAACTTTCAATGTTGGTTTTCCGTTTCATTATCTCTATTTAATCTAGTAAAAATGGTCTAACGGTTAGCAGACACCTTCACATCTAACTGTTAACGTATCTAACTGTTAGCAAATACCAACTATAGTCATTGGAGCTAAATGACTTATTCATGACATGTACAATAGAGCGAAACATGTCTTCCGATCTACCTATTTGAAAAAAAGTAACTGATGGCGAACATTAAGGGTAGTTAATGTAGCTAAGCAATAGTTCAATTGTGACACATATGAACCAACAAGACATGTATCCTTCCAACATTTTTCAAACCTCTAACTGTTAGCAAACATTAGGGGCAAGACGACTGTTAAGTCGTGACATAGACAAGATAACGAGACATGTATCGTCCCATGTAGTGTTGAAAGACTTAGCAAGCAATAGCGGTCAAAGGGGCAAAACGACTCTTCAGTCGTGACACATACAACATAACGAGACAGGTTTCATTCCATATAGTTTCAAAATACTTAGAAAACACTACAACTCCCTAGTGCAAAATGATTGTTCAGTCATATCACATACAACATAACGAGACAGGTATCGCTCTGATGAGATCCGAGGTAGCCAAAGCTCAATTCGTATATCAGCGGGCCCTATTACACGGTCAAAAGCTAAAGAGATTCGAGAGTCGATGGTGAAGCTAGTACAATATCTCATAAACCAAGTTCGAATGGGAGAAGCATTAAAGGTCGGATTTGATTTGGATGCTTTAAAACCGAGGAAAGTCATTTTAATTAAAGTTAGGACCAAATGTGTTGAAGAAATTGAGCTTGAGGACTAAAAGAAGTAAATCAGGAAGTTCAAGGACTAGGAGGTAAATTGGAGGAAATTAAGTTGTGAACCATGCGGCTGCACACCACTGCTGATGCGGCCGTATAGTTGTGCTCAGCAAGGGCCAAATTTTGACAGAAACAGCAATGCGCCCGCCCTCTTTGGGCGGTATGCCCGCCCTCGGCATGTTGGTGCCAAGCAAACGACATAGTGCGGCCACACCGTGACCCATGTGCCCATACGACTGGGCGAGAAATTTTCTTGCGTTTGTTAGGCCTTTTTTAATCTTCTTTCTCATTTTTATTGTAATTTTTGGGCTCCAAGACACTCACCCATTATATATAGAGCACTTTCATTCACTTCTAGGGTTAAGCTTTATCCTGTAAACTCTTGAGGAGGCTTGAAAGTCTCTTCCAAATCAATGAACTTTATTGAGTGTTGTGCTCTTCCGATCTTGATTTCCCTTGAGATTTTGATCCTGTATCTTGGGTGCTGCTATCTTGCCATTACTCCGAAGAGATTAGGAGTCTTATTCCTAGTTTCACTTTGGTTGGTTTGGTTGAGTTCAAGATCAGTTTCTACCAATCTTTAGCTTTCTTGGGTTGATTCTATTCTTATGGGATTTCTTGGTCTATATACCAAGGGAGTTCACATCATTTGGTATCAGAGCAAAGGTCTAAACATTGATGATTATCCTCTCTTTATTGTTCTTGTTGTTCTTCATTAGAAAAAGGAAAAAAAAGAAAAAAAAAAGAAAAAGAAAAAGTATTGAAAACAAGAAAGAAAATTGTTCTACATTCTATCCTTATTGTGTTAATGCTACTTATTGTTAATGTTCATCTAGAATATCTATCCATTCTTATTGTGTTGTTGCTCATTATTGTTAAGATTTATCTAGAGTTATCAATCCATTCATATTGTGTTGTTGAATCATTGTTATTGATGTCCATCTAGAATTTCCAACAATCAACTTTTTGGCCTTCATTGCCTAATTGATTGGTTGAACAAAAGGTGTTTGATGAAATGCCATTGAGGAAACTTCATCCATTATAGCCTACTTGATCGACACCAAATGCCTCTATTTGATTGGTAGATTACTTGCGATAACTTGGCATTGCCTAATTTTGCTTAAAAAAATTTGTATACTTTTATCCAAGTATCATTACATCTCTTGAGTCATTTGTAATTAATTCCTTGTCTTGTTTCTTCTTTTCGCTTCCTTATTGATAATAAGTAAGAAATTCCGCTTGCTATCGAATTTTCTTGTCACTTGTCATTGATTCTTGTGATTAATTTCTCAAAGAGTAACCTACCCAAATTAATTTGTTATATTGTTTTGGGTCTTGTTTGGAAGAAGTTTGAATTAAATATATATGTATATATATATAGAGAGAGAGAGAGAGTGGTGAGCTCATTTTTTTAGTAAGAGTTTCCAAATATTGAGTAATACACGAGAAAAAATTGGTGAGGACACTTTCACACTAGCACATCATGTCTCATTCCAATGAAACAAGTCTTGGTGCCAATGCTCCAAACAGAGATTGGAGAAGATGATATAAACTCTTTCATTGAATATCACAAGGCAATTTGAGGTGATTAGTAGGAGGTTGGATAGGCTAGAAGAGAGAAGGGGTTAAGCACTATCTAGGGGAGGTGATAATAGAAGAAGAGATAGGAGGAAAGCTCGGAGAGAATTTGTTGATGAATTATATAGACCAGATTGGGATGTTGGGAGAAATAGAGGTGATAGGTTTGATCGGGAGATCGGAAGAGCACACGGCAGGGGTGGAATGGAATAGACGGGAACATTGGGAGCTTAAAAGTAAACATTCTATCATTCCAAGGAAAAAGTGATCCGGAGGCTTACTTGGAGTGGGAGAGAAAAATAGAGTTGATTTTTGAGTGCCATGATTACTCCGAGGAGAAGAAGGTGATTATAGTGGTGCTTGAGTTCACCAACTACGCATTGGCTTGGTGGGACAATCTCTTGCTTACTAGGAGGAGGAATTTAGAGGGTAGCCTGCGAACTTGGGTTGAGTTGAAAGCCCATGTGAGGAACAGGTTTGTTCCCAATCATAACTATCGGGGATTTTTCCAAAAATTACAAACTCTTACCCAAGGGTCGAGGAGTGTGGAGGATTACTTCAATTAGATAGAGAAGATGATCATGAAAGCCAATGTAGAAGAGGATAGAGAGGCCACCATAGCACGATTTCTTGGTGGATTGAATAAGGAAATAGTCAATTAGCTAGACCTAAATCATTATGTGGATTTAGAGGAGCTTGTTCATGAGGCTATAAAGGTAGAGAATCAATTGAAGAGGAGGGATAGGTCCACTAAGAAGGGATATGAGAAATTTCAATCGGATTCTAGCTCAACTTGGAAACCAACTTTGGGAAAGGAGAGAAGTGATAAAATGGCGATGAAGGATAGGAGTGAATCCTCGAAAGGGAGTGAAGTATCAGGTAATAAAGATAAGCCAAAAGCCAGGAACACAACCATAAGGAGCAGGGATGTCGAGTGTTTTAAATGCCAAGGAATGTGACATCATTATGGGGATTGTTCTAATAAAATAGTGATGCTTATTTGAGATGGAGAGTGATATTCAGCGGATGAGAAGGATGAAGTTTAGCATGGGGAGAGTAAAAGTGAGGTGGAGGTAGAAGATATTGTTAGTCCACTATAATCTTTGGTCACTAGGAGAGCCCTAAACACTCAAATTAATGTTAGTGATAAAAGGGAACAAAGGGAAAATATTTATCATACTAGGTGCCTTATAGGGGATAAGGTGTGTAGTGTGATCATTGAAGGGGGAAGTTGCATCAATGTAGCAAGTTCAACCATGGTAGATAAATTGGGATTACCAACAATGAGGTATCCTAAGCCTTACAAGTTATAATGATTGAGTGAACACAAGGAGGCAAGTGTGACCAAATAAGTGCTTATTAATTTTGATATAGGGACGTACGATGATCAAGCATTGTGTGATGTAGTCTCTATGCAAGCCACCCACATCTTGCTAGGAAGGCCTTAGCAATTTGATAGAAGAGCTATACATGATCGGAGAAAAAATAGCTAGAGCTTTCAAATGAAGAGGAAACCGATGGTCTTATTGCATTGAATCAGGAGGAGGTTTATAAAGACCAAATGAAACTCAAAATAGAAGATGATAAAGAGAGAGAGAAGAAGAGAGAAAAAGAGAGTGAGAAAATAGATCTGAGTGGGGATAAAAAGGGGGATAAAAATGATGACGAAGAAAAGAGTGAGAGGAGAAGGAGAAAAAAGAGACATGTGAAGAAAAAGGTGATTTTTTATACAAAGAGATGTGAAGTAAGGAGGGAGGTGAAATGGAATCAACAAATTTTGTTGATGGTCTACAAGGAGTCACTCTTAAATCTTGATGAAACTCACAATTCCTTCCCCGATTTGGCTATTGATTTGTTGTAGGAATTTAGAGTTGTATTCCCAGAGGAAATGCCTAATGGTTTGCCACCTCTTAGAAGCATTGAGCATCAAATTAATTTCATTCCTGGAGCCATCATCCCCAATAGGCCGGCTTACCAAAGCAATCCTGAGGAAACAAAGGAGCTCCAAAAGCAAATGGATGAGTCGATGAGCAAGGAATACGTTCAGGAGAGCATGAGTCTATGTGCCGTGCCCGTGCTCTTAGTGCCAAAAAAGGATGGAACCTATAGGATGTGTATCGATTGCTGAGCCATCAACAACATTATAGTAAAATATCGGCATCCTATTCCTAGGTTAGATGATATGCTTGATGAATTGCATGGTTCTTGTATCTTTAGTAAGATTGATTTGAGAAGTGGGTACTATCAAATTACAATGAGGGAAGAAGATCAATGGAAAACCACTTTTAAAACTAAATATGGTTCGTATGAGTGGTTAGTCATGCCCGTTGGTCTCACAAATACACCAAGCACTTTCATTAGATTGATGAATCGTGTTTTATGTGCATATATTGGCAAGTTTGTTGTGGTTTATTTTGATGATATCTTAATTTATAGCAAGGCATTGCACGAGCATGTTGAGCACTTGAAATGTGTGCTTAAGGTTCTGAAAAAAGAAAAATTGTATGCCAATCTCACTAAATGTCATTTTTGCATAGAAATAGTCAATGTTCTTGGCTATGTGGTTAGTGCTAAGGGAATAGAGATGGAGAGAAGAAAGTCATGGCCATAAAAGAGTGGCCTACTCATAAAAGTATCACCGAAGTGAGGAGCTTTCATGCGTTGGCTAGTTTTTATTGAAGATTCGTTAATGATATTAGCACCCTAGCTTCACCACTCATGGAGGTCATTAAAAAGAATGTTAGGTTCAAATGGGATAAGGAACAAAAAAATGCATTTAATGTCATCAAGGATAAGTTGTGTTCCGTACCAGTTCTTGCTTTACCTAATTTTGACAAAACTTTTGAGATTGAGTGTGATGCCTCAGAGATAGGTATTGGAGCTATTTTGAAGCTGGAGAAGAGGCCAATCGTATATTTTAGCGAGAAGCTCAATGGTGCCGCCTTGAATTATCCTACCTATGACAAAGAGCTCTACATGTTGGTAAGGGTCTTAGAAAATTGGCACCACTACTTGTTGCCAAAGGAGTTTGTGGTTCACAGGAACCATAAATCTTTGAAGCACTTGTGGGGAGAAGGAAAATTAAGCAAAAGGCATGCCAAGTGGATGGAATATGTTGAGACATACCTATACATCATCAAATACAAGCAAAGTAAAGAAAATATCGTCTTTGATGCTTTGGCTAGAAGGTACGCTCTTGTCACTACCTTGAATGCAAATTTATTGGAATTTGAATATCTTAAGGAATTGTATATCAATGAGAGTGATTTTGCAACCATATTTGTGGCATGTGAGAAATGTGCTTTTGATAAATTTTATAGGCATGAAGGATTTTTATTTCGTGAATTTAAACTTTGTGTGCCTAATTGTTCTATGAGGGAGTTACTTGTTAGAGAAGCCCATAGAGGAGGATTAATAGGACACTCTGGGGTGAAAAGAACTTCGAAAATTTTGCAAAAACACCTCTTTTGGCCTAAAATGAAAATGAATGTAGAAAAGGTGTGCTCTAGGTACATAACTTGTAAGACAGCCAAATCTAGAGCTTTACCCCAAGGTTTATACACTCCTTTACCCATTCCTAGTGAGACTTGGACCGAGATTTCAATGGACTTTGTTTTGGGTTTGCCTAGGTCTAAGAAAGGAAGTGATGTAATTTTTGTTATTATTGATAGATTTAGTAAGATGGCTTATTTCATTCCATGTCATAAAACGGATAATGCCACTTATATTGCCTACCTATTCTTTAAAGAAATTGTTAGGCTTCATGAAGTCCTTAGGAGTATAGTGTCGGATCGAGATGTTAAATTTCTTAGCCACTTTTAGAAGGTTTTGTGGGGGTAAAATGGGGACTAAACTTTTATTTTCAACTACTTGTCACCCTCAAACCGATGGTCAAACCAAGGTGGTAAATAGAACTTTGACACAACTCTTAAGAACTGTCATTAAGAGCAATTTGAAAAGTTGGGAGGAGAGTTTGCCTTTTACTAAATTTTCTTATAATAGAAGTGTGCATTCTACTACCAATTTTTCTTTTTTTTGAAGTTGTTTATGGCTTTAATCCTTTGACTCCATTGGATTTGATACCTTTATCTGTGGATGAAAGGATCTGTTTAGATGGAAAAAGGAAGGCAGACTTGGTGAAAACACTTCAGGAAAAGGTGAAGTATCAAATAGAGAAAAAGAACGAGCATTATGCATCTCAAGCAAATAAAGGAAGAAAGCATGTTACTTTCAAGCCGGAAGATTAGGTATGGCTTCATTTGAGGAAGGAGAGGGTTCCTAGCCAAAGGAAGTCCAAGCTACAAGTCCATGGCGATGGTCCATTTCAGGTTATCGAGAAAATCAATGACAATGCCTACAAGCTCGATCTTCTAAGTGAATATGGTGTTTCTGCCACTTTTAATGTCTCCAATTTATCTCTTTTTTATGTATGTGATGATTCGAGGGTGAATCCTTCTCAAGAGGGAAGGGATGATGAGATCCAAAGTGGCCAAAACTTGATTTGTGTGCCAGCGGGCACCGTTATACTATTAAAAGCCAAAGAGAATCAAGAATCAATAGTAGGGCCGGTGCAACATCTTATAAACCAAGTTCAAATGGGAAAGCAATCAAGGCTGGATTTGATTTGGATGTTTTAAAACCCAGGAAAGTCACTTTGATTGAAGTTAGGACTGAATGTGCGGAAGAAATTGAGCTTGGGGACTAAAAAGAGTAAATCAGAAAGTTCAAGGACTAAGAGTAAATTGGAAGAAATTGCTTTTTGAACCATGCGGCTATAAGCCACTGCCCATGCGGCCGTATAGTTGGATTCATCGAGGGCCAGATTTTGGCAGAAACAACAGTGCGCCAGCCCTCTTTGCGCGGTACGCCCACCTTTGGCGTGCTGGTATTAGGCATACGACACGTGCGGTCGCACCTCG
>CAVNYN010168105.1:0-13785 GCA_963692815.1 Nyctanthes arbor-tristis
CTTATTGTCACAACAAATGTCTCCCAACTGTCTGGCAAAGAACTCAAAAGCAGTAATGCTTTCAATTCATCCTCGAGAGTCATTCCCATTGTCACCAGCTGATTCACAACATTCTGAAAATTATTCAAGTGCTCTGTCACACTCGTACCGTCCTTATATTTCATATTGACCAAATCTCTGATCAGAAAGGACTTTCTGGCTGCAGTTTTCTTCTCAAACATGGACTCCAATTTAGTCCACAATTTATTTGCATCTGTCTCCTGTGCCACATGATGAAATACACTATTATCCACCTACTGTCTTATCGTCCAAATAGTTTTCCTGTGCAATTTCTGCCAATTCCTATCTTCCATATCTTCTGGTTTAGATTCATCACCATCAATAGGATCATGCAAATCCTTACAATAAAAGATATCCTCCATCCTAGATTTCCATGTCACCCAATTGTGATTGGTAAGCCTGATCATAGCACTACCAACTGGGTCATCCATTTTAATCCACACAATTGAACCTGGCTTTGATACCACTGTTGGGAATTTAATCAATTTCCCTAAACCCATGTGATTAAAATAGGCAATCAATATATCAAACAATAATATACGTGCGGAAACGTAAATAACACCAGGAATTATTTAACATCGTAAAACCCTCCAATGAGAACGGAAAATCGACGGGGCAAATCGACAACTCCACTATCACCAAATACTAATGGGAATACAATGTTTATCCTCTCAAAATTATCACCCTAAATCAAGAGGTAACCACACACTACCACAATCACGCAACACCGTCAAGAACAATATTTTTGGCACCACAAATAACTCATCTAACAATATATGAAACCCAATAATCAACAACAAAAGATAAGAAAAAATATCACCTAACTCTTTTCAAAAATTAACTCGGAGAAAACCATTACTTGAAGAAGACGATCACCCAAGTCGACGTCCAAAATACTCGTTCCAAGTGGTAAACAGAAGGCTGAATTTTCTTTCCACCAAATCACCCCCGTTGCCGTCCAAATTCCGTGCGTGAATTGTGTCTTTGTTTCTGTTGTGTATTCTCTGCACTTTTTCCGTGTTCTGCGTCCTTCTTTCATGTTCCAACACATATATATATATATATATATATAGTGAACAAAACTAAATCCTAATAGGTTTAGAATTTTGTATCCCTCAAGGCTTTTAATTTTATTCAGCCAAATTGTATAATTCATCCTCTAACTTTTATCTTGTATTTAAGTTGAGTAACATCACGGGCTGGACCCGCCCAACACTTCTTCTCTTTTTACACACACATATATGGAGTCCTTCTATGAAATTAAGTGCATAATTCTTTATAAAGTTAGGCACTTAATAAAGTATTTATATTTCATATGACCCAGATAAAGTGTAAATACTTCATTAGGTGTCTGGCTCCATAAAAAACTAAGCATCTGGTTTCTTAAAATTTTTACACATGTATATATACATATATATATATATCTATATATTATTTTTTTAATAATACTTAAATTTTTAAATACATCATTTTTTTCAATTACTTAAAGTTTACTAAATATTATCAATGAGACCTAGCCCATTTAGTCAGGGGTTGTGCTGAGGTAATAAGATCTAGAGGTCTCAGCTCGATTTCTCTATAAGGGGTATTTTCTACATTTTATTGTAGTGCGTATTTTCATTATATGTGGGCTTGTATTATTGATTTTCTTAACACTGTGTTTCAGTGAGATAAATATTTATATGCATTTGTGCTGCTATGATACATATTTATAATTGTACTTTAAAAAAAAGTTTATTAAACATTACTTAGCATTTTTTTAAAGGGCAACAATTCTTTCCTTTTTTTTCTTTTTTTTTTGGTATGACATTGTTTAATACTTCTCAAATTATAAGAAGAAGTTATCAAACATATTGTCTATGTGATAAATTTTTTTGATAATAATCGTATTTATTTATCAAAAAAGAAGACGTTATCAAATATATTGTGTTTAGTTCTTTTTAAATTGAGTTGTGCTATTTGAACAAAAGCATATAAAGAAATTCTAGCAAAACTGACACGTGACACAATCATGTTTTTCAACATATCACATCACATTTACATCAACATTAATCACTTATGACAGTTATCAATTTTATCACATTTTTTGTCCATTCTTTTGTCCAATTAGAATTATTTTTTTAAATTTGATAGAAATCAGAGTCCTGATCAGGCGCGGTTCCAGGTGTTTAATACCTAATCAAATTCAATAGACATTATGAAAAAATGTATATGTCAACATATAAAAACAATATTTACTCTATCAATAAATCTGAAAAAAATGCTTTGACAATAATATTTGGGAGTTGGGACTCGTAAGTTTCTTTTGTACGCGAGCATACCCAACCTTACAAGGTTGGGTCCGTCCAAGCATAAAGTGGTGGGAATCAGGAACGTGGCCATACTATAGGCTAGAATAGCTTGTGCCACGCTCTTTATCAAAATAGCTCTACCCGTAATCAAGAGGAGTTTCCCTTACCGTCTTGGGAGCCTTTTCCATAATCTCTCTCTCAAAAAGTTGAAAATCTCCTTCTTCTTTCTCCCAACAGAGGGAAGCCCAAAATATCATCATGTATTTAAAGGATTATGAATTCCAATAGCATTGCAAGTCCTTTCTCTCACATCACTTTCCATGTTGGTGCTAAAAAATATTCCAGATTTGTCGAGATTGATAGGTTGGCCAGCCACTTCTTCATAACTAGCCAGAATATTCTTCATAGTCATGCACTCAGATAACGAAGCCTTGAAACAGATGAAACTGTCATCTGCAAACAATAAATGAGACACACTTGGACCTCGTCTTGAGATTTTGCAGCTATGAATGCTACCTCTGATTTCAGCATGTTGAATCATGTGAGACAGACCTTCTGCACGCATTTTAAATAAGTAAGGAGAAAGAGGATCCCTTTGACGATTACCACGTTTAGGAGTAACCGGGCCAACTTCTTTGCCTTTCACCAAAACCATGTACTGCACTGATCAAACAAAAAGCATAATCCAATCGATCCAAGTCCTAGCAAAGCCTAATCGGCACATAATATTCTCTAGATAGCCCCAACTAAGCCAATCGTAAGCTTTACTAATATCAATCTTGAGTGCTACATCTCCTTTTCTACCTCTAGTCTTTCGCTTCATGTGATGGGTTAATTCAAAAGCTACAAGGACATTGTCCGTAATGGCTCGGCCAAGGACAAGAGCAGATTGATAGTTAGAAATTAAGCTTGGAAGCAACTTTTTCAATCTATTTGCAAGCACCTTGACAATGACTTTATACAACACATTGCATAAAGAAATAGGCCGAAAATCTTTCATACACGAAGGCATATCACACTTAGGAATCAAAGTGATAAGTGTATTATTCAAAGAGAGGGGAAGCATTGCACCTGTAGCCAATTCGTGCATGCATTGAAGATATCCCACCCCCAATAATCAGCCAAGACTTCTGAAGAATAGCAGCATTGAGTCCATCTGGTCTCCGAGATTTGTCAACATGCATCCTAAATAATACATCATTGAATTCTTCAATATAGAACTGTTCAGTAAGCATGACATTATCCTCATCCGAAGCCTTGTTTTCCAGAATTTTACCTCAATTATGAAAGTATTTAGAAATATACCATTTTCAATTGCAAAAATACACTTCTTTATTATTATTTTTATTAATTAATTTGTAATCTATATCTATATATTAATTAAACGTAAAGAGTTGTGGTATTTCAACTTTTTTTAAATATGTGTGGGTATCTAATTTCTAAAATCCTTATAATAAGTTAAATTATTTTTTCAGTGCATGATACGGGTGAAAAAGCTAGTAATTAAATAAAAAAGAGTGTTTTATTATTTTATAATAATACACTGGAAATCTGCAATATCATTATATTTATATACGCGGAGCCGCCGCCAACTACCGCCACCAATCCCACTGACTATGTTTTCACCACCACCCGCGCCACATCTCATCACTTTAATTATTCGCGACCACCACCAATGGCGACCTCAAATCTGTGCCACAACCCCCGCAATTCGCCACCACCAACGAGCTTTCGAAATCCATTTCTTAAACCACCACCGATCAAAACCCATTTGATTTTTTAAGGTTTTTGATTAATTCGGGTTAAGATAAAGCATAAAGTTTTTCATTTAACGAGCCACAACAATCTGAAATTTTTTCATTTTGTTACTATCTTTCTGTTGTTTCGCGATCTCTACCTTTTGTGTATCTACCTTAGGATGCTTTCAGAACCTCTTAACTTATTTTAGTATATTTCTTGATTCTTGTCTAGTGCGAAGTGCTCATCAGGAAAAAAAGTCCCTGATTGTTTCATTAGTTGTTAACTGAATTACTGTTGCACTTATGGTGTAGATCTACGTTCTTTCTAGCCAATCCTATGATCCTGATTTAAATTTGTGTTAATGAGTTGTTTAGCCAAGCCATTCTCAGCATTACTCTTACTGAGAATTTTCTTGATTATTAAACTAAGAAGTGTCTGATATTTTATTGAATATGCGTTTCTTTTTCATTTTTGGTATTTTTTGCTTGGTTCAAGGAGAATCTGCATGGTTACAATTTTTAACCATGATTTTTTTTTTTCATTTTGTTACGATGAGTTTACCGTGGTTACCGTGAATTTGTTATCATGTTTTAGTTCCTGTTACAACAGTTTCCTATTTTTCCGTGTTTTTTTCGTTTTCCAGTGATTTTTTTGGCATTTGTTACCGTGTAATTTTTTACTATGTCTTTTAATTTTTCCAGTGATTTTTGCCATAGTTTTTTCTAATTTCTTACTATGTGTTGGCAAGGATTGTTATCGTGTATTAAAGCATCGGCGGTGGCGGCAGCAACTTCTGTTACCAAGAGTAGGTGGTGGTGGCTCTACTTTGCGACCACTATAAATATTAACAGTTGGTTGATTTTACTAAGTGATGACAGACGTGGCAGCGGAGCAACAACTATTACTAAGTGGCAACATAAATTATATATATATATATAAATGAATTTAATAATAATAATAATCGAATTTAATAAAAACTAGTTGTATATACCCGTGCGATGCATGTAATAGAATAATAATTAGCAAAAAAAAGCGTAGTAATTTGAAAAACTAAATAATTATAATTTTATTACATACTACTCGTTCATATACATATGTTACTAATATTTATATAGAATGAAATTGAAATGAACAATGTCTTCACTTGGCACAAAACTAATTAAATTGTCATTCTTAGAACAATACTCTTAAGTAATAAAAATGAAAATAAGGAATTTTTACAAAATTAATTTCATATCAAGTATTGAAACTAAGAAACTATGAAAAAGAGAGAATACGAAATTTATACACCTCTAGAATTACCATACATCCACATCCTTAGTCAATAGGGTGTGGATGATATTCATTTATTAGAATGAATTATTTTCCATATTCATTCTCCACCATATACTCTTTGAAAAATTATTTTTCGCATTTCCTCATCACTATTCCCTAAATTTACTCTAAAAAATCTAGAGTATAGAGTTTCATATTACAAAAGATTCAAGCGAAGTAATTTACAACAAATGATGAATTTTATATGATTTACCATTTACCTATAATATTAATTTTTAACTACTTTAATTTCCGTTCTAAAAAGAATTAAAAGAATTTTTTTATTTTTATTTTAGACTATTATCATCAAATATTGTTATTATCGTACTCCCTCAATTTAAATTTTTACTAATATATAAGTTTCCAAAAAAAAAAAATAAACTAAGTAATGTACTAAACATATAGCCCTAGGTTTTATGACATATGATTTATCGTATTGAATTAAAGTAAAAGTTTTGAAGCTGATTTAATTTTACTTTATTATTATATCATCAATCTCACGAGTAGACACTTAATCAAAATAAGAAGAAGTCTTAATAACTCAATACTTGAAATTTGTCTATCAACTGTTAGAATTTTAAAGAAATATTAAATCTTTAAGATAGCTTAAAAACTAATAGAATATGTATAATAAATATTAATGGATAATGAAAAGCATATTATATATAGAATAAAAAAATATATAAATTCTTATATATTATTATAAAATAAAATGATAGCAAAATGTAACAAATTGATAAGTATAACCTTTTTTTGGAAACAAAATGAATAAGTATTATTATTATAAAATAAAATAAAAAATAAAAGAATCATACAAAAGTAGGATAATAGTTTTTGCTAGAAAACTTGTATATGACCACTATCCTACTTTAATATATATATATATATATATAACAGATAAGATAAGATTGGTTTAGGGTACTTTTGCAATTGAATAGGATATTTTTACAAATAGTTTTGAAAATAAGGTATTTTTCAAACCCCTTATTAACATAAGGGGTTTTTATCAAAAGAGCCCATTGTACAAGTATACCCAATTTAGAGTTAGCCTTCTTGGGGGGGAGAACCAAGTCTAAAAATCTGACGTGAACTTCTTATTAAGGAGCCTATGTCGATTCTTTAGAAAGATTCATATTACAGGCACATCAAATAAAGGAACCGACAACAACACCCAACAAACAATGTGGTAGAAAGAAGCACAATACCAAACTCACCAAACAAAGCACAAGACATGGTGACATTGAAAAATAAAATTAAACAGACACTCCAAGCATTCACCATTTCTATATGTCACCCAAAGCATTCAAAGACGCCCACATTTTAGGCTTACTGAGTCGACTTCCTCATGAAATGCTGTGACAACCCCTTTTTTCTATTTTCAAGCTCAACATTTACTCATAAAAGTCAAGGGTGGAATGTTTAAGTTAAGGTCAAAGTTGGACTAAGATGCGATAATTTAATTTTTGGGTTTGTAAATTAAGCACTTAAAGAAGTTGGGATTTATATGAAATTATATTATCATTTGGGGTTTAAATGAAATAAGAAATGAAGTCAGAGACTTAAATGAAGTAAAGTAAGAAGGTGAAGGACTTTAGACGTAATTTCCCATATATCTAGATATGTCTCTTGAAATTGGGCCATTTCACACACGCCCCAACCAAGAGAGAAGGAGAGAGAGATCGAGAGCCAGAGAGGGTATTTGGGAGATCACTCGAGCAAGGAAAAAAAAAAGAGGAAAATCAGGAGAAGCTTGGGAGGAGAAAAGAAGAATACAAGAGTTCAATCAAGCAAGTATAAATTGTTTTTAAGCTTTAAATTGTGTAAGTTTAAGTGAAAATTTTCATTTGAGGTTTATGAATTTCTTGATAAATTGACACTAAAATCTTGGCATAAGTTGTTTTCTATGGCATAGGATTTTTTTTTTTTTTTTTTTTTTTTTTGGAGCTAAGGATAGGGATTTTAGTTATATATGGAACATATAAGATGATTGGTGTGTGTATAAATGTATATAAAAAAAAGAAAAAAAGGGAAAGAAAGCAAAAGAATGTAAAAGAAATCAGAATGCTGGGCCAATTCTTGTGGCTGGAAAAAAAAAATAAAGAAATGAAGTGAAACAAGAATGAAGCAAAAGGGCCCGAGAACTTTCTGCCTAGATTGTGGAAAAAAAATAAAAATAAATAAATAAATGAAAGTTTGACTAATCTTGAGAGGTACAAGAATCAAACACAAGTTTACTTATCTTTAAGTTTTGTTTTATATAAGTTTTAAGATGGAAATTATATTTAAAGTTTATGGGAAATTATTATGAATATACAATACTAGGTTGTAATTTAGCTTAAAATGGTAAGCGTTATTGTGGTGTTTTTAGTGATAATTGAGGATTAATTGGCATGGGATAATATTATTATTTATAAGAATATTCTAGAATATACTAAATTTAGAATAGATGCAAGAAATGAACAAATTCATATTAAATAGGAAAGATGGAAATTTTGTTTAAGGACTAAGAATTAGTGTTCCTTTTGGTGGGTATTGGAGACTTTAATATATGATATTATGACAAATTGTAAGAGGAAGTAAAGTCTAGAATAGTTATATGAAGGAAAGCATAAAAGGTTAATATAGAATTCTAGGGAGCCAAATATGTATGCATGAATTTAATAAAATGACTTAAGAATTGGGAATTATTATCGGCATTGTTCTGCCCTTCAACTTTGGAAGCTCATAACCGATAGTATATGTTGAATTTTAACAAGATACAGGTTTTAAAATGATCTTTTATGAGTTGTCTATCATTCAAAATTGGAATGACACCATTTAGAAGTCGGTAGGACTTTTTATGACATGTTTTGTGAAGAGGGACGGTGCCGACCCGAGAATAGGTTTTGGGGAGTGGAAAACATTTTGGGTGTTCCCAACTTAGTTTTCTTGAGCTCAATTTTATATATGATGGACTCATATGAGTTTTCTACATTCTAGGAGAATTTCACAAGCATACGACCCATCCTTGATTTTTACAGGGTTTTAAATGGGCATTTGCCGAACAGGAAAATTTAACAATCCTTAATTGAAAGGTTGAAATTTTAAGTATAAGTAGGTGTTATGATTTTATAGCATAATTGAGGAACTTGGTAAGGTTGAGAATAAATACCAGTAATGAACAACTTAATGTTTAATAGCAAATGTTGAAAGTTTGCTAAGGCCAAGAATTAATGTTTAAAGGTAAAGAGTTAGTGTTGTTATTTTAATGGATAATTGAGATTTTAATACTTAATATTATTACAATTTCTAAGATGTAATAGAGTCTAGCATAATGATATAAGAGGAATAACCATATGTCTAATTTAAGGATGAAAAAGTCTTGAGAATTTAAGGAAATAAAGAATGTGTAATCCAAAGGGAATTTCAAGGTGATAAAATTAGTTAGATTAGAAAATCTTTAACTAGCAAATAAACTAGGAAGAGTATAAATATGATTGATGAAAGAGAAGTAAAAGAATCAAATTATGTGGAATTTGTGGAACAGAAGAAGTTCATTAGAAGTGAATTAATGTTAAGTAGAATTTTCATATAATTTCACAGGTAATGACAAAGGTTAAAAAGGAAATGAACCATGAAAGGAGCCACATTGCTGCATAGCCGGTGAGTGGAGATTCTTTTCTTCTTTTCTTTCTAAATGAAAATGTATATTATGCTTTGATTTCACAAAAATTCGTAATGTTTTATGATGAATGTATTTTCACGAAATTTCACGAAAGTTGATATTTCTTATAAAAGTTTATGTGAATGTTTGTATGAAATAATGCTTCATGATTTTAAAGAAATATTTGAGTTGAGACATGATTTATCATGTATAAAAACCCCAAATTTGTATCCAATATTATGATATGCCGCCTACGGGTGAAGGGGCCTATATGGCTCAAGTTGACCAAAAGATATGCCACTTACGGGCGAAGGGCCTGTGACTCAAGCTGACCAAATAAACGCCGCCCAGGTGAAGGGACTTATGTGCTAGCTATGGCTCAAGCTATTTAATTGTGCCGCTTAGGGTGAACGGGTCATAAGGTACCTATGGCCCAAGCTGACGTATACGCACGTATAACTTGATATTATGATCATGAGATGTTGGATACTCTTTGGGGAAAGTTCTATGAAGATCTTGAAAAGAAATGATTTTATAATGCTTACAAGAATGACAACGATTCTATAAATATTTCAATATGAGATGAATTCAAGTTGATAAATTTTATAATGATTGTTAGAATAAAATGATGTTTTATGATGTTTTCTAATAAATAATGATTTTATAAATGTTCATGTTATGTTGGAATTGAGCTCAAATATGAATGTTAAATACTTGAGATTTTGTAAAGTTATATTATGATTTTTCAAAGCATAGTTATTTAAAAACTCCACTCACTGGGTTAGTTAGCTCATAAGTTTTTCAAGTGATTTTCTCAGTAGGTGGCAATTGAAGTGTGGGCAACACATCAGAATCGAGCCTGCTATTTCCAGAATTGTGCCACCATATAATGAAATGAACTATTATAGGGTTTGTTGTTAGTATGATTTAAAGATTTTGATGGGGTTAAGCTACTAGTATACATTGAGGATTATGAGTAAGCATATTTGGTTTAGTATAATTTTTCATATTTGAAGTATTGTTGCTGGTGTTGGTGGGAAATTATTACATTATGAAGTGTATTTGGATCGAGGTTGACTATTATGCAGGTTGGCTTTTGTGAATAATTAGAGGAGATGATGTCGAAATTTTTCTAGAATAAGACGGTAAATTCTAACTTCTAGTTGGAATTTATCGTCGGCGCACGTCACACTTCTTGTAAGTTAGAGATACTGGGAGTGGGGCATATCAAATGCTGTTTCTCACATCTCATGATCAGAGCCATGAATTAAAGTTAAATATAAAAATTCTAATCCATATTTGTTTAATCCAAATAAAATTTTTGTTTAATCCATATTTTTTACACAATCGTAAATTAAAATTTTAAGAAAAAAGTTAAAAATTTCAAACCTAATTTCTAATTCATTAAAATATCAAATAACATATTCAAACATAACACACGATATAACTTTCAAGTGTAATGCTAAATTAAGTCAAGCTAAATATACTACTTCCGTCCCACAAAAATAACCTATTTTCCTGTTTTCATATATATTAAGAAAAATTCATTTAATAGTATTAAAAAAATATATTTAAGATCATTTTCCTCTTATACCCTTCTTATTTATTAATCATTCAACCTTAATAGTTCTATTTTATTTTTTTGAAGTACAATTACAATCTGTATCATGGCAATATAAGTGCATATATATATATATATATCCTACTGAAACACAGCGCACAGAAATCAATAATATAAACGAAATCAAACTCCCATGCAGGAGACTACAAATTACATATAAAATGTAGACAAATTGTAGCCAAAACTAATATGGTTTTTTCCAACAAAATTAGTTAGCCAATTCATTTCCCTAACCGTTGGCCTCTGCTCACGAAAGAGTACAGAACATAGTTTTCCAAATTAGGATGCATGGCTTTAAGCAAACTAATCAAAGCCTAGTTTACACTTTAGATTAATATATATATATATATATATATATATATATATATATATATATATAAAAGAGAATTCAAATCAATACCTGCAAAGATTAACAAACAAGTAGGTATATCGAGATTATATTGATTGAATCCTTAGTCAAGGTACGGAAGTACATACCATCTCCTAGAATTATAATCCCCGTCGATGATAACCTGAAGAACTTCATTTGCTTCTTCTTCTTCTTGTTCTTCCTGAATTTGAATAGCAGATTCTCGAACATATTTATCACAACCATACACCTCAAGCAATTGCAAATTTGGAATATATCCTAATTCAGAGGGCAGAGCTTCTGGATGTTGGGCATCTTTCAAGACCAATCGTTCAAGTTCGGGGAAATGATCTGCCGAGAGGTTCCATTTTCGAAAAGCTATGTTTCTCAGTTTGAAACATCTGAGATTCTGGAACTCATCTTTATCTGTGTTCCATCTTGCCTCTTTCTAAACTAGAATCAGATAATTTGAGAAACTCAAGTGCAGGCAATTGTCCCATCAATGACAATATTTCCAAAGGCAAACAAAATAATCTGGAAAGAGTAATTTTTTTGATATAATAGGGGAAGCAAATCTCGTAAAATTTGGAATCATCAAGATGTCATTTTGAATGATTCAAGTTGAGTAAAAGAGCTCAGATTGAGATGGCCAACCCCAAATCCATGGCGCTCATAACTCATATATGTGCATTTCAGGTGACGCAGTTTAGAAAATTCTTTCAACAGCTTATGCTGCTCTTCACTCGATATAACAATGCCAAAAAGAGTTTCTACGCCACTGATTCTTGAGATATCCCAGTAAATACTGAACGCTTCAAGGTATTTGAAAGAGACATGTCTCAACTTAGGCACATTCCGAATGACCTCAGGGTCCAATGATCCTTCTACGTGAAGATATTCTAGATTCCTGTGACTCATTTTTGATACTTTAAATGTTTGTGCTTCCAAGTACCTCAAATGAGCTAGAGATTTCAATCTAGTGGCATCAATTGCACCTGTCTGCAAGGTCCTAGGAAGTTTAAATCCCGAAGCATTAATGGAAAAGGATTCTGAGAAACATCCCAACAAGGAGCGGACGTGTAGGCCAGATGGTATTGACTTGAACTGAGACAAAGAAGAGTGGCTGCAAAGATGCTTATGTTGCTCATATATGGGGAATTCGCTGAAAAGTGGAGTGCGATATATCAGATCATAAACTAAAATCGAAAGGAAATAAGAATGGGGGTGAGAGAAATAAGTACTTACTCTTTGATCACCTTAAGAAATTTTTCTTTTTTTGCTATTCTCAAGCACATATCACGCATTAGATCATGGATTTTACATGTTTCCACTTCATTATCCCATCTTCTTTTCCCAACCTGTACAATGCTTCGGTCGATTAACTCCTGAAGAAAATCGTTAGCAACATCCTCTATGTTCTTGCCGTCCTTTTTGGGTATAAATCCTTGAGAAATCCATTGATACAACAACCCTGATTGGAATTTGCGCGTCTTCCTCAAACACGCCAAGGCAAAGGAAGAATGGTTTCAGACGAGTTGGCAAATGTATGTAAGTTCGTTCAAGTATGTCTTGGTTTCTGGAAATGAACAAACTTAATCCACTTGCAACTTCTTGCCACGAGCTTTCATTCATCGGACTATTTACAAGAACACCAGCTATCCCGACAACAGCTAGAGGTGGACCTTTACAACTTTCTGCAATCTTCATCCCAACATATACAAGTTCTGGAGGGCAAAGACCTTTATGGAACAGCTTGTGGTGTAATAAATCCCAACATTCATCAACTGATAGAAGAGAAAGTTCATTGACAATACTGTCAGCCACATCTTTGTTCCGACTGGTGAATAGTATTCTGCTTCCATTCGTATCATTAGGAAAGTACCTTCTAACATCTTCACATACTTCTTTATCCTATTTGTCATCTATAACTAAGATATATTTATTTCCCTTTAAATTTTTGTAAACACGGAGTCACTTGGGGGCCTTTGAGGGGCACAGACCCCAATGAAGTTTGTTTGTTTTATTTAATTTCAATTATTTCAATTTTTTCTTTAATTAGTTTTGTAATGATAATTTGAAATAAAATATGAGTTCAAATAGTTAAATAGATAAAACTTAGTTTTGTGTTGAAATTCAAACCATAAAAACATTACAAAGTTATTAATGCTATTATCAAAATTTATTGTATGGAGTTATATACCTACATAAAGATAAATATATCTAGCGAACTTAATAATGATACATTGCATGTAATAAAGCAGCATTAGTCTTTTATTTTATAATATTTTATTTTATGAAGGAAAAAACAAAATAAACAAAATAAAATAAGTCGCACTCTACTAATTAAAGATTTGTTACCTACCCCCAACTAAATTTTGCTCCTAGCTTAGCCACTGAGCATCTCCAATGGATTTTTTTTTTTAAGACTTGTCCTGACTTGCAAACTCATTTTAATGAGTTTTAATGAGATATAAGAGAGAGAATGAACAAGTTGAATGATGAAAATTTATACAGTATATATGAGTCTAATAAAATAAGTGAATGTGATTGATTTGACTAATATTTATTTAAAAATAATAATGGTTTGGAAACATGGTTAACATTATTTGAAAAAAGAGAGAAACAAAAAATTGAGTGGGTCCATAGCTTTATGTGTATATTTTTTTTAATTTTCATTTTGTTTTAATCAACTTTCTTTCTTTTGCACTACTTTCTTCACTTTTTCGTCCTCATGTCTCATATAAGGTCTCAAAATACATATCATCTT
>CAVNYN010168126.1:8478-51850 GCA_963692815.1 Nyctanthes arbor-tristis
TGTACAGGGGTGACCAGAACAAGAACCCTTCAAGTTTGAGAGTTTAGATTTCCTCTTGTTCCTTTTTAAAGGGACATGTAAATTCAAATTTCCATAAAACCACCAACTCTGACTTAACTAAAAACCGTAACTAGGTCTATGACAGTAAAGGCATGTGACGTTGATAGGGATGAAAGAAAAATTCAACCGAAATTAACAAAATCATTAACCCCAAATGTTTACCATCCGACAGTGTTTTAAGAGGCATTCTAAGGGGGCAGCACGAGCATAGATATCCCAGGCTGATAGCACTTTAGAAGTGGGATATATGACTTAGGACCCTCCTTTACAACCGGAAATATGCCACAAGAAGGAAATAGGTTCCGCACCTCCTCATCTTGGAAACATATTTTACTGTGAAACAAAACATGAATATAGGGTTCCTGTGACTTAAGATGCTTTATCTTCCACCCAAGTATTTGACGGATTGGAAATTATACCGTGTTATTGTGATTGGATACTTTCAACTCTTATGTTAGTTTGAAATTTCATGCGACCAGTATAATGGTTTTTCCCATAAAGTTCTCAATTCATCTTCTTATATAATAGCAACCATCAAGAATTTTATATCCTATGGAACTACACATTTTCCAGTATGTAACAATAATATTATCCAACTCACTCAAAAGTTTAATGAGAATTTACAAATCTGATCACTGTTACTTATATCCTCTTATGCTGGCTTATTTCTGCAATGTTTTGTAATCTTTCCCATTTCTATTATTACCCACTTGTAATGTTTAAATATCAAAACATCTATGGAGTGTACCCCATCTTGACTTTTCAAAAAATCCAACTAATACGCTCTTGTAATACCTCATAGCAGCTGGTTTGGATAGCCAAGCGACTTCTGCCTGGGCCAGCCAAAAAAGAAAAGATGAGGATCACCAACTATTTAGTCTCTACTAACTGAAATCCTCAAGAACCATTTTCATGGGCACTCCTCAGTCCTTTCCATTAACATTATGCCCCATTATTCAGGTCTCAACTCTTTCCCCAGCATAAAAGATCAGTCAATTTCCACAAGAAGGAACTCATAGAACCAGTCACAAAGGTTAAAATGGACAGGGAAATATGCAGAAGATCCATTACTTAGTCTAATGATTTTTAGAACATTATCAACAAAATTTTGAGGCACAAAAGTTAAATGCTTTAAATCTCAAATTCCCTTAAAAAGATTTCCTTTCTGATTAATTTCTTCAAATAAAAAAGAAAAGCCACATTCCACCTTCAAGATAATCCTTTCAGCTTATTAATAGTTCTTAAGTGGAAAAAAAAAGGGGAAAAAAAGAATCGATACCATCCGACAGAAAATTCAACATTCAACAAATTGAAAACCCTATATACTTTCTTCCACCGCATAGAATCAATACATTATTCAGATTGACAACATTCAATAAAAGAAAAATTATTACTTTCAACACTCAGCAGCTAACAAAAATTAATTTATAATACTCTTACATGAATGAAAATTTAGGATAAATATAGAAAAGTTAATACCACGCCAGAATGCCTGTGGACGGCATGGATTCTTCTGTTGGACCCGGGTAACATCATCTTCGAGGTTATCAGCTTCTCCACTCCCTAATTGTATGCAATTCATCATAATTAAAACCGGGGGTGGAAAAAAGGACCCCGAAAACTCAAGTTAATTAACATCCTCCAAATATATATAACATCTACACATACCAAGACCATTCCGTCTTTGCATTTGATACCGACGACGGTGCCGCTGTTATCGACGGCTTTCGCAGCATATTCGATCTGAAAAACCCGACCGTCCGGTGAAAATGTCGTCACAGAAAGATCGTATCCGGTGCCTATGCTGCTCATCTTCTCTCTCTACAAAATGCAAGTGTTCTTCTGCTGCTACGCAGTAGTAATCTCTCTCACGCGATGTTTTGAATCAGAAGGGGTTTTCTTTCGAGTCAAGACACGAAGCGGAGAGAAAAGGGAAGAAGAAGAAAAAGGAAAAGAAATAAAAAAAATTAATAATAAATATAATATCATATAATATAATAATATTATTAATAATAATAAATATATTAATCAACTAAAAGAATAATAGTGCAAAATAAACTCCGATGGAAAATATATTCATGCTATAATTTTTTATAATTACATCATATTTTTATTATATTGAAAGTCCTTAATTTTTATAATGTATGAAGTTTGTATCCCAACAGATCTTGTTGTATTCTTCTAAACCACTTAATTAGTTTTTATATCTTGTTTCTTAATAATTGTTATTATTCAAAAAATTTCATTTACATGTTTTAGAATCATAAGAGAATATGTATTTTCCTTTTACGGATTTTTCTTTTTTGATTTATTTAACAGTCTTAAGTGGTTCTTACGCCAAAATGTTTAGAAAAAATCATTAGTAGATATAAGATATGATAATCGATTGAAAATTAAGAATAAAAATATGGCAAAGAAAAAATTAATTTCTTAATCTAAAAATGTAAAAAGATGAAAGATATTAATACAATTAGAGCGTGGTATGTTTAACAAAACAGATAGTGTCAATATAACCACCTAAACTCTGAGGCTAGTACGAGAGGTGGACAGAAAAGAGAAGAAGAAGAAAAAGGAAAAGGAAAAGGAATTTAAAAAATTAATAATAAATATAATAAATATATTAATCAACTAAAAGAATAATAATGCAAAATAAACTCCGAGCCTAATACAAGACTTAAAAAGTTGTCAGAGTCTTAACGCTGAATTTAACGGATAGAACGATTCTATGCACCAAATATTTGGCCCGAATAGGTGAATTACAATAAGGGTGTCTCGAACATAGAATTTAATAAAATTTAAAATTTCATCTAATTTCAAGTGTATTCAACTTAGGATGATGTAGAATCCATTACGTCTCAATTCAAATTTCGGTGGATTCTATCAATTCAGATTCCATAAAATTCTGGCATCGTTGAAAATCCACTAATTTTCTATTATTTGAGGATTTCAATAGTTTTTTTTTTTTTTGAAAGGGAATTATCAATCATATCATTCAATTATCAACCCGAATCAAAGATACAATCATGCCAAAAGATGTTACAACTATATGTAGTATAAGCTGCAATAGAGTGGGCGAGCTGATTTACCTCCCTCGAGATATACTCACAAGATCCACAATTACCACCAACAAGAAGATCACAAACCTCTTGAATGAGAACAAAATCTGGGGCAAAAAAATCTTTACTCTACAGCTTTTGCACCACTCTGAGGGCATCCGTCTTCACCTTTACTATAGGCACATTTCTCTTGGGCGCAAACTTCAGCCTTGCATTGATCGCCAAAGTTTTCCCTCGCTCGGGCGTTATCACCCCTACACCCTTTATTGCAAAAGCCCTTTGGACCACACCTTCTTTATCCAAGAGGATTCCCCCGCAACCTATACACCCGCTCATCCATTCACAGGGTTGCATCTGTGTACAAATGAATCCCATGCTGCAAGCCATTGCCATTTAACCACTAGGCGGGATGTTTCTCCCCACCGCCACCCTCCACCTTTTTCTAATGGCAACGGGGCGGGTTCGGGTCAGGAATGCCTTTCCCCGCCCCGGCCCCGTTAAGGAAATCCCTGCCCTGTACCCACCCTGTACCGAATGCAATCGGGTACGGGCGCGGGTACGTGGCAGGGCAGGTCCCCCGTTAAGAAAAATCCTAAACAAATTTAATTAGTAGTAAGTATTAAAGTTAGCTAAAATTTAACAAGAACAAGGTTGGCAGGGTGGCTAAGTATATCGGTTTCGTTCTTGGGCATCAGGGGTCAAACCCTCGCCAAAGCAACTTCAAACGCTTTTTTCATAATTTAAAAAAAAAAAAATGGGTTTCAGGTAGGGGGCAGGTCGGGGTGGCCTATACCAGTCCCCAACCTGATAAGCTTTCAGGGTGAAAGCGAAATTCTTCGTCCTGTACCCGCCCCAATACTTAAGGGGGCGGGTATTACTTGCTTCGTTCGGGATTGGTTCCCACGTATCGGGTGACCGGCTCAAAATTGCCATTCCTAGGCCTACACGGCTTGATAGGATCCTATACACTAGAGGATAGAGTCCCCTATCTACTCGATGCTCACTAAACCCACCCTCCATTCCACAGCTTATTTCGGTGTTTCCAAATCATCCATGCCGTCACTTAAGCAAGCTCACAGTTGAATTGTGTCATTGAGGGAAGCACACTCCAAAAGAAAAATCCCAAAATCCAACTCACTGTTGTACCTCTCTCCCTTTAAGAACTCCTATAAACCCACTTCCTTCCAAATTTTCGAAACCCAATCGCATTAGATGAAAGCACGATATTACACCGAGGACAAGAGATTGCTGGCTCAATATGTCGCCGGTTCAGATTCTTATTAGTGGGGACGACACCTTTGAACAAACACCCTACAATGTGTCAAATTCTTGGTACCACACCCAACTTCCAAATCAGATCCCACTGAACCTCATTTCCCACTGTTATGCGGCTGCTAGCATGATGAGAACTTTGTTGCACCATATGGTGTCTACATTAGAATGAGAAAACCCCATTCAGAGTACGGTGCCAAATAAGGAGATCTGAGTGAGTACCATGCCTAGTGGGAATATCTAAAATCTGAAACCAATCCACCAGCCAGAAGACATTTGGGATTAGCTCCTCATTCTACCCCTCTGGTAATGAATTCTCTTGCACCCTCTCAATACCTTGCTACCGTGGTGTGAAGGGCTGGAGATCATGTGCCCCCAGAAGCCATTTATCGTCCCAAACACTGATATGGGACCCATTACCAACCCTCTACCTTGCTCCTCCATCAATAATATCCTTCCCTCCATATTAAGCTTCTCCACATATAAGAACACCCTTTCCTTTCCCATGCCTCAAGAATACTCGCTGTTGGATAATATTTAAACTTCAGACTCTGTCCATCAAATAAGTCGGGGTTATGAAAAGGTCTCCATCTTTGTTTTGCCAATAAGCTTTGGTTGAATGCTTGAATATCTCGAAACCCCAATCCTTCCAACTTCTTAGATTTACACATCGATGACAACCTAATCCAAGCACGTTTCTTCTGTTGTGATGTATCTCCCCACCAAAACTTGGAGAAGAGACTTCTGATCTCATTACAAAGGTGGACCGGGACCCTGAATAAACTCATGGTGTATGTAGGAATTGCTTGCAAAATAGGGGGTTTCAATAGGTTTTGGTGAATTTTAAAAGCTATAAATATACATATATATATATTTATAAAAAGAATTCAATAAATCCCCTTTGACCCCTGAGAATTTTAATTTCCACCCCACGCCACCCCAATATCCTGTCAGATGTATTTATAAAAATTTTTCAATAAATCAACTATTCTCCTGCTGTACGCACACATAGCTAAAGATCATCCTTTAAAACCTGAGGCAAAGAAGAAAAAGAAGAAGAATAAAACAAAAAGTTAAACACACACATGCATATTATATAATGAGTAATTAAAACGTGTGTTGCACGTTGTATGATAACATATAATGTAATATACAAAAACTTAGTACAATAAAATAATTAATTTTGGACCATAAAATTAAAATAATTAAAATTGTAATTTCAATTTGAAAACTCTTTATTGAAATAATTGCTAAAATTAAAATTAATAACAATAAATACTACAACGAAGATTAATCTTGAAATTAAAGTGAAATTAAACATAATAAACACTAAATATTAATCTTGATATTGGAATTATTAAATAGCACACTAAAAATAATTATTTGCGCATGTTGCTAAAGAAAAACACGTTCATTGAGAAATTAGCTAAAATAATTAAATAATTATTTGTGTCCATGATAAGAGTTTTTTTATTTTTTTTGAATCATATATATATATATATTAAGTTTCACATTATTTTAGCTTCTTCATAAGTTTTTTAAGGATGTAAAACTAAAAGTATTAGCTTAAAGAATAACATATATTAGCTTAATTAAATAAATTGTATTTAATATATATATATATATATTAAATGACAGTTTGTCTGGCGCAATTATAATTTCATCTGGCGAAATTAGAAAATTTTCTCGCCTAAAGCTTTATATAGCACAATTGCTTATAATGTCATACCATTATGCTTCACAATTGCTTATAATGACAGTTTGCATGTTAAGAGTAACATGCTTTTAAACTATTATTATGTCAACTCTTTTGTTTGTTAATAATTCTCATTATATATTACTATTCTCACATATTTTCACTCAAAAAAATATTAATTTGTTAATAATTATTTATATGTAACGTCTTTAAATTTATAAGCATACGAAATTAGATTTATGTAAGAAATAAAGAATTAATTTAATTAATGTTATAATTTCATATGAAAAGTAGAATTGACAAAAGGCATTCTTCGATCCGATTGGATTCCTGAATAAATATAAATATTAAATTATTAATAATTATTTGTATGTAGCATCTTTAAATTTATAAGCATACGAAATTGGAATGATGGAAAAAATAAAGAATTAATTTAATTAATGTTATAATTTCATATGAAAAGTAGAATTGACAAAAGGCATTCTCTGATCCGATTGGATTCCTGAATAAATATAAATATTAAATTATTAATAATTGTTTGTCTGTAACATCTTTAAATTTATAAGCATGCGAAATTGGATCGATGGAAAAAATAAAGAATTAATTTAATTAATGTTATAATTTCATACAAAAAGTAGAGTTGACAAAAGGCATTTACTGATCTAGTTGGATTCCTAAATAAATATGAATGTGAATATTTTTCTTTCTCTTTTATTTGAATATTAATTAACATTCTCTAATATTGATTAGCCCCAAAAAAATCAAACTTTGTTTCTCGAGATTCAAAAATTCCTACAAATGACACGCTTTGTTGTTGCTTATAGTTATGAAATGAATAAATTGTAGAGTACAAAATTTTATCTCTTTAAAGAAAAATAGTCGTAATTATTAACATTTATATCGGCAAATATTGAGAAAAATTACAGTTATAATTTTTAACTAATCTAAGCTAACAATATATATGTCTAATTACTTAAATATTCAATTTAATTAAGACAATTTATAAAAAAATAAAAGTTCTTAAATGAAATTTTTTATACGATGAATATATGTTATCAAGTAAGTTTTCTATTCATATTTATTTCTATTGTTTTATTATTATTTGATGAATACAGCTAATCAATTATGTTTTTTATTCATATTAATTAATTTTCTTTGTTTTATAAATTATAAAATACAAATTTTTTGCTAAAAGAATTATAAACTACAAATATTTTAATAATATCGACAATTATCTATCATTACATAATCAAATTTATCTATAATTTAAACAGATAAATGATGATAAATATGTGCTCGTAGTTATTAAATTAAATAGTGAATCGTATTTCAAAAAATTGTATTGATCAGGTGAAAGATAATAAAAATTGAAAAAATTAAGAATATCACACGAGTTACTGCTTTAGGAAATAAAATATCCAAAAAGGCCTTATTAACAAACGTTTTGGTAGGAAAACTGTGGTACAAAAACACCACAAGCTAATTTACTTATATATATGCTACTTTTTAAGTATTATATTTCTTATTTTCTAGACTATAATAGCAATATGATATTATAAATGGGTACTTGTATAAAATAAAATAAAATATCACTCAATTAAAAAAGTATGTGAGGAAACGAGATATTATTTGGTTAAAATGGTAAGTGGGGAAAGTACTTTCCTATGAGTATGAAAATTTTTATGTGAACGAGTATCAAGTGGATACAGGTATGTACATACACATACATATTACTAGACTGTTAACTAATTATATTAAATAAGTTAGATGATATAAACATAAAATATAGTAAAATATTAATCGAGCATGTAAACGGGTAAATATTAATATATTATTAATAAAATATTAATTTAATGTGTCAAATACTAACTTAAAACAGTATATTATTATGCAAATTTAATGACACGTATTTGTTCAATATTTTTTTGTTCATTGTTATTGAATTTTTTAGAATTACTCTTCCCATGCAATACATGTGTGGGATGCTAGACTCATAGTTACTATAATTGATTGTGATTCGATTATTTGATTGTTATTTATTATAACTTTATATAAGTTAGACCTATGAACTTGAATGACATGCTTGGAGGGGACATAAAATTATAGACTCAGTTATACAACTAAATTTATGTTCAATACTCAAGTATTTTACTACAAATATCTAGTGGTGATTTGTGATTCGCATATCAATTTGTAATTCTAGACAATGTAACTGGTATATTGTACTTTATTTATGACATGCTATTTAAAAAATAAACTCACACGTTAATTTTGATACAAATGTATACTATAATTCTAACGATTGTCATTATAAAATCATGTTACTTTTTTAATGATTATATTCGTTATTTGTTAGACTAAAATAATAATGTGATATTATGGATGTTGGCACAAAATAAAATGAAGTATCACTCAATTAAAAAGGCATATGAAGAAACGAGGTATTATTCAGTTAAAAGGAGTACGTCGAATGTACTTTCTTATATATGTATGAAAATTTTTATTCGAACGGGTATCGAGCGAATATAGGTATGTACATTATATGGACGATATATATTATTAGACTGTTAACTAATAATATTAAATAAGTTAAATGATTTAAAAGTAAAATAGTAAAGCATTAATCGAATAAATAAAAAAAATAACTATTAATGTATTGTTAATAAAATATTAATTTAGCTTGTCGAGTACTAAATCTACTGATTTTGTTATGCAAATTCGATGACACGTATCCTGTGCAATGCATGATATTTTTAAGTATTTTGGTATCCCGTCTTTTAAGAGACTTCGTTTGTTGCATTTAGTGATAGTTATGTTTTATTTTCATTTTCAACTTTTCATCTAAAGTACGCACGAATACAATACAAAATATGATATTATTTACTTTTACAATACTATAATGCAAGTATGCATAAATATATACACGAATAAAATAGATTGTGCCATGTGAATATTTAGGGGGTTTTTCTATATGAGCTAAATCCAGTTAATTACATTATGTTTTAATATCCTTGCTAGCTATCTTCACAACCTGAATTCTGGTATCAAAATTGTCGAGGTGAATATATGAATCTCTTTTGTTTTATTAATTATCTGAGTTACTTTTTTGTTTCCATTGTCACTAAGAAAAAAAATATAAATTATTATAACATTAATTGCATCTAATATAACTGAATTTTTACCTTACTTGCAAATATATAAATAATATTTAGTTGTCAATAATTAGATAAAAAATTTTAATTTAATAGGAATTAAGTCTCTCCACTTTAATTATCAATAATTATATCACCAAAGTTATACGTAATTACAAGAAGGTTACTTGGTTAAGGCTATATTATTGTCTTATCATCATCAAAATATAGTCTCAAATAATAAGAAAATGATTACTCTAAATGACACATTTTATTGAAGAGGAAAAGTAGAAAAATAATTTTAGGATTCACAAAGCATTTAACTTTTATTTTGACATATAATTTTTGATAAATTTTAATCGATTATCATGCATTCCAGAGATGGTCATGCTATCATTTCATTATATTCTAACAACTTCTACTAAAAATCTTTAGAAATTCAAATTCTTGAATGTAATACGATACTCTAGAATTTTCAGTCATAAGTCTAAGTTAAAGATCAGTATTCTTAGTATGTTGTTATGAAATTTTTATCATTCGACTACACTGTGTATTGGCACGTGACTTATAATTCAAGACATGGAGATCACATCATTTAGGCAAAAATTTTAGCTGGATTAGGTGACAAATTTTTTTATTTTAAGAAAGACTCTGATACTATTTGATCTAAGCCTTCCTTTTACAATACAAATTATATTTGTAAATATCATAGTTTTTATATTTTTTTATAACATTAAGTATTTAAATTTTTATTAAACTATTTTTGATGTATGACTTTTTTTATTAGAGCTCTATTTGTGCATCGCACTGGTGAAAAATCTTGTTATAATTAATGGTTTGGTATAATAAATAAGGAATAATAAGAAATAAGGGAAAATTGAATAAAGAAGTAGGGATAAATGTGGAATCCAAATGTTTTTACAAGGAGTCCACCTTTTACATATTAGTGATTAGTGATTAGTGATATATATATATGTGTGTGTGTGTGTGTGTGTGTGAATCCGGTTCACTCACTAAATGTGAGTGGGATTATACTGTCCACTTTTGACTTAACACACACATAGCTCACACACATGGCGGCTCAAAAAAGTCTGTCACATGAAAATTAACTGCAATATAAAACATTTCCTAAAAATCATAATGAGAATTCGCTTAAAAAAAGGGAAAAAAATATCATGATGAGGTTTTTTACTCTACAAGTATGAGCACGGCAAAAAAAAAAAGAAATGAAAAGGAATTGCTTTCCCTCCCTATCACTAATATATAAATTGACACACATATGGCCGCTATGTGTATGAACTATGTGTGTATTACGTTAAAAGTGAGCAGGGTTAATGAGTGAGGGAACCAAACTCCTAAAGCTTCATCGACTTATTCATACCAGTTACCGTGAATATTTGTATTATTAAGTTTGCAAACGTTAATTAATGTTATGCTGGTGAATAATATTATTATATTATGATTAATTCAGCTTGAAACTTTAACTCAATTCCCACAAAATCATAAAATTCTAAAAAAATTAAAAATTTACCATAGGATTGCAAAATCATCCGATGTTAAAATACGTATTGAGAGTTTTAACATTCATGATGACATGTAATAAGACAAAGACTTTAGACACTAATATGACACGACTGTTTTCTATTGATTCTCAAACTCTTTACAAAGCCCAGTCTGATTCTATAAAAAAGCTACACAACTCTCCACCATTCAACCCCACTTATTCTCTCTTATTTCCACAAAAAAAAAACCAAAGGAGATTAAATAGATACCCTAACACGCATATTTCAAAATAAAAATTAATATATCATGTCCACATATACTTCATAAAACCCCCACATGTACGATGAAAATCTTCACTAAAAAATTTACTCGAGAAATAGAAGAGGGATCCTCACTTCTGGACTTCTCGTTTGACTATACAGCCTCATCAGATGACCGACTCAACAATGATGACATTATACTGTATACTGGAACAAGATTATATATCCATTCAAATTTGAGTACTTGCAGAGTAGTAACAGGAAATTTACAAAAGCATTCAGTATCTCGTGCCAACTCTCTTCCAAACATAACGAAACCTACCTTGCAGTGTGCACGCATAAGAAATCCTATATGAACATGGAGATTTGGTACTACTATTTGTTAAACCTTGCCTACGATATTTACTTGTTTACACTTTCTGCCTGAAGAAGACCTGCCCGAATCTGTGCAGCAATGTCATTTACGGCACCAGGTCCATGTGGTATGAACACAGCAGAGGACCTTGACGATGCTCCAATTTCTTTCATGGTATCAAAATACTGGGTAACAAGAACCATGTCCATGACATCTTTTGAAGATGTTCCAGGCACATTTGCTGAGAAGGCAAGAACGCTGTCCCTGAGGCCGTCTACAATGGCCTGCCGCTGCCGAGCAATACCAAGCCCTGACAGATACTTGGATTCAGCTTCTCCCTCAGCTCTCTTGATCTGCAGTATTTTTTCAGCTTCAGCCTTCTCATTTGCAGCAACCCTGAGCCTAGCAGCTGTCTCGAACATTGACAGAAGTCGTTAGACTAATTATTCAGGTCAAGAACTCGCTAATAGCTAAGCTTAGAAAGTCACAAGGAGAGGAGAAAAATAGTACATATAGCATATGGTCAAGCCTCTAAAGTTTACTTCAACAATAAACAAGTAAACGTATTCATTGATAAAATTGAAAAATAAGTAAATTACTTGAGCCATTGACAATCATTTAAGAGTTGCTTCCAAAATTTACAGCATTGTCCAAATCCAAATACATGGCAAAACAGGAAGTTGAAAAAGGTAAATTTTACTTACTTTAGGCACAGACAAGTATTCTATTTGTCCAAGTTTTGTCATTACAAAAAGGCCTAGTATGGAATCAATTCTTTGACTTTGAGAATCAAGTATTTCCAATTAAAAAAAAAAATTCTCAACAACATATTCTTTAAAAAAAAAACATTCTTTAAGTTTTCCCATATTACTTTCTAACCACACATTCTCTCAAAAAATCACTTTTCACAAAATCAATTAACAAAATCATAAGAAGCAAACATATGATCACGGTTTTATGCAACCTAACCAACTTAGCATGTAAAAGCAGTTTGAAAGAAAGACATCCCAAATTATAGAATCCCATCATTGAGCAAGGAAACTTTAACATGCAAGGCACCTCAGGTTGTGATTATGCGTAAAGAATCTCAATCTACCTGAATTTATCTCATTCATGGCTCTCTTCACCTGTGCATCTGGTTCAATATCCACGATCAGGGTCTGCACTATCTCAAATCCATAGGCAGACATAGCCTGGCAAAGGTAATAAATAGATAAAACATCCAACATAATATATTCATTGAACAGACATGGGATTTCTTGTCAAGAGGATACTACCTTTTCAAGTTCATTCTCCACAGCCTTGGCTATTTCATTCTTCTGCTCGAACGCAGAATCCAGATCCAATCTGGGGACACTTGCCCGTATGACTGAAAGAAACACAGCAAATTAGACCATTCCTTTATAAAATTCAAAATTATAATAATCATGCCAGAAGGTATCTAAAACAGTTCCTCCATCTATAATTATCATTGTTATCCTTAAATCAGAAACCATAATATGCTTTTTATGCCAAAAATTATCATTAGCTCAAAGCTACTGAAAAAAAGTAACGTTTGTTGAACGTTAAAATGCATGGACCATCCTCATTAAATTCAAATAAATCTTATTTGCAATTAATTAAAGCAGGTAGAACACTCAGCTTTGTATTCTTGGGTGCAGCAACAGTGGCAATTTATGGAGCCATGTCCATTAAATGGAAGAATTCCATGCTAGAAAATATGTATATCATGAATAAAAATTTATGGTCCATCGCCGTTGCATTGACTAAAAATAAAATGATTTCCAATGCTAGAAAATTATACGAAGGAATTTAATGTGTGTGATAGATCAAACATGAATACAGTACAGATAGCCGTAGTAGATTATTTGTCGCTAGCATCCTACTAAGAAAACCTTGAAGATATATGACAAATTGCATGCAGTAAAAGCACAAACCATTAATCACAGAATGACTAGTGTGCTCAATACAGTCAAAAAGAGCAATTGAGCCCTTTACACTTACAAAGTTGCACTCAGTTTTTCTTGGTATGCCAAAAACTCAACAACTCTTATCCTCACAAGGAAACAAATAATATTAAAAACAAATGCCAGGAACTTTCCGGAGATTTGAGATTAAAGTAGGTGATGAAGAAATGAAAAGACGGATCTCCATATGAATGAGTATATCCAAAAAAGCAGTTCCACAAGATGCATCATAGTTTTAAACAAGTTGCTTAACATTAGATAAAATACAAAGAAGCTACGGCTACAAGATTATCTCCATATTGATTATGGACAATAATTATCTCAAGTATTTAATTTGAGAGATGAAAGCATAGAGCAAAAAAGTGCAAAAGCAATAAATAGTTCTTGTGTTGTGGTTGAGTTCATTAGCTAGTATTTTAGTAGTAACCACAGGAAGAAAGTGGGCCAGGGGACCACGCATGCATCCTCTATTTTGATTTTGTCACACAAACTACCGAACAATATATAACTCCAACCTAAGTAATAATTATTGTCTAGAAGTTCTGTCATAATTGTCCTTTCTTTCACCACAGAAACAACTAGAGAACATAAATTTAAGACCCTACCATCAAAAACATATGCTTGAATCTGTGCCTTCGTGTTGGAAAGCTTATAAAATGCATCAGCTGCTTTTCCAGACAGGGCTCGGTACTGAATTGAAGCAACCACAGTCACAAAGACATTGTCCTGCAAAGTCGAACCCTCAATACTTGAGTAACTGATTATATTATATAGAACAATAATCCAGAAGACACAGATGTCCCACATTGCGAGCCACGTTTCCTTTGAATTCTTACTTTCAATCAGATACAGCACTTTTCAAGAAAAAATAAAGAAATACAATATACTTCATGACATTTGGGGAAAAAATTGAAAAGATTGTAAAGGGTCATGACAGTATTTTGGACAAAGGTTATCACCAAAACATGAACGCCATAGCACTTGTCTTTGTATTTGCCTGAATAATGCTAGACAAGTAAGTAGTGACATCGAAACAACAATTAGCAACATGGACGCAGTAAAGCAATGCAGCTTGACAAATTTATGGAGACAAAATGGAAATATCAACTACCAACTAAGTGAAAAGAAGAAAAACCTTGGTTTTTGTTTCACAACGGACATCAAGTTGTTGCACACGAAGTGATAGTGAACCTGCCAACTGGTACCCTAGACACCAAGGCAAGCAATGACACCCAGGCTCAAGCACCTCATCAAACCTGCCAAAATGCTCCTTCACAGCAACAGTAGACTGGTCCACCTGAACACAACCAAGTGATTGACCCATTTTTCACCTGTAAGCAACACAAAGTAAAATTACAAACTGAAAATTCCATTTGCAATCAACAAGTTAAAAGGAAAGAAAAAAAGAAAGAAAGAAACAAGAACCCTAAAAGAAAGGGGAACAAAATCGAGCTTTAAAGAGAGAGCCATGCAATTTTACAATCCGGAAACAAAAGAAACAATATCAGACTACCAATTTGCATTACTTTTGTTGAAGATTCTGTATCACATAGAGCAATAAAAATCTGTTATGGTGAAAAGATACATACACAAATCAATAACATTCTCATAACATCAATGTGAGCCTCATCAATTTAAGTGGATATGTCCAGATAATACCCGTCAGCAAGAGTTTTGACCACACTTTAGTTCTTTTCCACTGAAATTATGAAGAAAATCATATAGTTCAAATTATTAAGACGCTCAGAAGCGGGCAGAAACTTATTATGCGCCTACTTCGGATTACTATACATACATTAATTAATTAAAAATAAAAGAAAATCATCAGCTTCCCGTCACCGAATCCCTAGACCAAGCCGTAAACCCCAATTCGACAAACACATCCAAAATATAATAATAACAAATAAAAATAAATACTTAAAAAATTAGTTTTATGATTAGAGAATCAGGAAGGGGCAAAAAAAAAATGCATAAAAGATTCGCCAAAAAAGAGTACACAAAAACAGACCCGCGAAAACAAAATTCGCCAGGGACGCACAAATACTCTAGCGATTACTTAACCAAACAATGAGCGTGAAAATAAAAAGGAGAGAAGTAGAGAATCAGGGCGAGAAGAGATACTTACAACGAAAGAAAACAGAGAGAGAAATCCTAGGGTTTGAGAAATTTCAGAGAGGGGTCTAATATAAAGAGTGCCATTACCGATTCCGGCTACGCGACTAATGGACTGCAAAATTAAAGGATAAGATTTCCATTTCAGGAAAATGGCGAGAAAAGAATTCGAATTTGCCAATCTCAATGCCTTGTTGGGCTCATGCTAATGGTGATTAGAGAGTAAAAATATGGGTAAGTTACGCTATTTAAAAAAAAAAAATTATAAAAAAATAAAAAAAGGGATAATTTTCACCCTATAACTCTGACCTTTTAAATTTACGAGTAATTTAGATATGCATTACACGACGTTTGATAACTTAAAATTATTTAAATAATAGTAATAAAATACTTTAATTATAAATTGTTAAGTAAACAATTGTTAATTTCAATTTTTAAATTTGTAATTGAATTGGCAAATACAATTATTTTAGAGTAAGAATGACAACAATATTGATTTTCGAGTGGTTATTTTGTTCTTTCATAAGTGATGAATGATGATGGTGATAACATGGTTTAAAAAAATCTTTAACGATCTAAGATATATTAATGCTGTTGTATGACAGTAATTCAAAGTTGAGCGGGTGATTAAAATTGAAGAATAAATAAAGGAATTGAAATTAACCATAATAAAAAATATTTTAGTAGAGAAGTTTAATGATAAATAATAATGTAGTTTTGATCACCTACTCTCATGTGAGTTGATTAAAGTCTACCCCTCCTACATGGCATAGGGTGGGTGGATTAAAGTCTACCCTCTCTTACATGACATGGAGGAGGTAGACTTTAATCTACTCACATGGGATAGGTGATCAAAATTAAATAATAATGAGGGCAAAAAGAATTGATTACATGTAATAAAAGTGGTGCAATAAGAAGTAGGGACAAAGTAGGGATTAAGAGAAAAAGATAGGGATAAGATGAGAAATCGAATATTTTACACTGATCACACTTTTTATATATTAGTGATATACCAATTTTTTTAGCATTTTTTTCTTTTTTGGGGGCACCCTATTAAGTCTTCAACATTTCATTTATTATCGTATTATACCCCTAATATCACTTTTCGTCCTCAACTTTCAATTTTTTTACTATAAAATATTAATTCCTATTAGAATGACTATTATACACTTGATTTTTTATTTCCATCATACGTCTATAACCTCTCAACTTTTGTAAAATTTTGTCGCATCTTTTTTTCAACGTATAAGACCCACCAACTTTTTATTTATTATCGCGTTATGTCTCCGCTAACACATTTCGTACCCAACATTCAAATTTTTATTGTTAATACCTATCAGAGTTACCATTATACCTTTAATTCTTTAAAAAATATAGAACAATAGAAAATAAGAAGTTCATCAACCTGCCACTTGACCATAACTCAATAATAATAGTCGGAAATAATGATAATAAAAAAAAAACACAATCTATAACGATCTCGATAGATATCCAATCAGGTCGAAGAAAGTTGTTGATCTAAATATCAACATGGTGAACTAGATCGGACTTGATATACCATAGATCATGTGGTGAATATGGAGTAGGGCAAATCCGCTTCAAAAAAACTAATTTTTTTATTTATAAAAAAATGGGACCTAACCATCATACTCTAATTCTAATTTTCTGTCCTTAACTTGCCCTCGATCTGTTCTCCTTCTCAAATCAATTTGATTCACCAATTGTAGACAGAAAGGCAGATTTCAAGGGCTCCAAAAGATTTGCGAAAAGGAAATTCTCCCATTTCCCTTTTACGGTTGGAAATGGCATAACTTCAACAATAAGTTTCGAAAATGGCATTATTGTATTCCAGTGCCAATAAAAGGAAATGGGGCAGATTTAGAGTAGATCGGGTGAATGGATCAGAGTTGATCAAGGTGATTATCGGTGGGTCGGTGGTCGGTGGGTGGGGACAAACAAAAAAAATTAGAATTACGGCATTAATATTCTGTTTCATTTTTTGTAAATTTAAAATAATTTTTTTATCGACCATGATTCGTATCCTCTACGTGATATGTAATGAATCGAAATATTCGATCCGATCCGTTGCACCAGTTCTCACATCGGACAACTTTTTTTCTTCTTTTAACTCGAATTAGGTATCTATTAAATTTGGTGTAGATAAGGGGGCTTTTTTTTTTTAATCACTATTTTTAGAGGTTGCTATTGAGGAATAATGAGTTATGATGAGTGGAGTTCTTAAATTTTATTCTTTCTTTTTTTTTCTTATTTTTGTTTAAATAATTAATGCTATAATAGTAATTTTATTAAGAATTTTTTAAAAACTCTTTTTTTTAATGGGAATTAACAACAGTAATTAAAAGGTTAGAGACGAGAGGTGTTAGTAGAGATGTAATGTGACAATAAATGAAAGGTCGGAGTTTTATACACCTAAAAAATTGTATAAAAATTAAAAGATTAAAAACCTGTAGTAGAAGTAAAGAATTAAGGGTATAATAGTCGTTTGGATAGGGCGTTAACTGTAAAAATTGAAATATTGGGAATGAAAAGTAACGTTAAGGGCATAATATTATAACAAATGAAAGGTTGGGGACCAAGTAGGCCCAAAACAAGGGGTAAATTTCATATATTGTCCCCAATCTTTACACTTTATATTACCTGAGTCCCCAATTTCAACATACTGAGTCTCCAACATTTCATAAAAATAAACATAACATCCGTGTTGACATATGATGACAATAATTGCATTAAATCCCTTCCAAAATTAGTGTCCTGCCTATGTTCTTTAAATTAAAAAAGCAAAAAGTTTTAAAAAATAAAAAAAAAGGAACAAAAAAATGAAATGGCCAAGGAAAGAACCCCCCTGTGCTGCTAGAAATTATAACGAAGTGTTGCCATTTTCAATAGAAAGGCCATTTTCGACAAAAGAAAGGGATGGAGAATGCCTCCCCCCGACAAGACGTAGTAGGGGAGTCTCTCATCCCTTTGTTCCGCCACTCCACCCCTTTCCACCCCTCTCCAGACTTTTCATATGCTAGAGAATGGCAGAACAAAAGGAAGAGCCCCCTCTGTGCTGTCAGAAATGACAATACTTTAGTTCCCCCTTTATTATTAAAACCTTTTCGTTTATTAATTTTAAAGAAACAAGGGCCTATAAGTATTTTTAGAAGGGATTTAATGGAATTATTGATCAAATCCGTCAATATGGACTTTATGTGCATATTTGTGAAAAATTGAAAATTATATGTAAAATTTACCAATAATAATAATAATAATAATAATAATAATAATAATGGGAAATTGAAAAAAAAAAACCACATACACAAAAAAGTTTTAAAAGTTCCTTTCAAAACTACACACCTTTCTTTATAATTTTTTCAAAATTGGCCTTTTCTTCTTTTTTAGACAAAATAGCACTTTAAAAAAAATGAAATTCAAGCGTTTCCATAATTGCTTCTTTTCAAACCATTGGCCCTCTTTGCTCCTGTCCTCCCCAACCTGTCAACTCACCAATTCTGCTACAAAACTTGATCAAGGTTGGAGCTTGATCACAATATGTGGGCTTGTTCTGTTGGATGCTTGCCACATACTTGATCAAGCTTCAATTATAGGGTTTGTTTTGTTGTATGCTTGCCACATACTTGATCAGGCTCCTTAGCTAGAGCTTGATCAAGTTTCTTAATAAGTTTGCTCAACTCAACGTCGGTCTATTTATCACATGTACTTAGCAACTGGGGCTTTTTTTTATTATTACTGTTTATCTAACATTGATATGAGGGAAATCGTATAGAAATGAAGTTTATGTTGTGTAAAATGATATCTCAATTGTATAGTTTCACTCATAATTGGCCATGAAACTAGACACAATAGCATATGGCTATGCTACTGTTTAAATTTGTTGAAACAAACTGTATAGTTAGACAATTGAGGTCGATATTTAAAATGTATAACTAAATAACCAGGACTGTCAAGAAAAAACAAATAAATGAGTTATGGACAGAAATTTTATTTTGTCACATGCATACGTATTATCATACGTACTTACATCTGTGACACACATCCAGATTACAAATATGAACTGCTTGTAACTTAGATGTGTGCAACATATGCACGTATATATCTGTGTGTAAGTAAAATAAAATTTCTGAAATTATGAGTAAAAAGCATATTTATTTAAAAAATTTCGTTTTTGAAAAAATTACGAAAATGAGTCATTTTGTCCTTATAAAATTTTGTCATTTTAAAAAAATTCTCCATTTATAAATGTACAATGTATTATGAAACAAAACTTCCGATAGCATGCTACGTGTATTTTATTCGCGCCATTTGTATTTTAAATACACGTGGCGTGTATCCATATACGCTTCGTGAGTTGAGATGTTTTGTTACAAAACCTTCAAGAGGTTTTGGAAATGGACTCGTATCATTGTGATTTGAGTATGTGAATATTATTTTTATGTATTTAAATACATAATATATATATATATATGTATATTTTTTGAAGTACATTTAAATACATTATAAGTGGTTTATTCTTTTCATGAAATCGGCCGTTCAAATAAGATATGTGAAGTCATTATTGAAAAATTTTAAAAAGACAAAAAAGGTGATTTATGAGTTTTATTGAAAAACAAAATTGATTACGCTAGTGACCTGAAATCTAAAATCAAAATCAAAGTATAGAACACCACAACCGGAGCACCATACCATCCACATTGTGATAAGATTTTATATTTTTTCTTTTGATAGGAATACAATACGCGCATACACAATATACATAGACACTACACGCCATATAACGTGTGAGGTGCATATTTGCCATTCCGTGTATAATAAAATTAACATAATCTTATTAGATGACATCTAGTGTTTTTGTGAGTGTGTCTATGCATCGTTTTCCTATCAAAAGAAACAAAATCAATGGTCTTGAATATATATTAAAGAATAAAAATTAAGGTCATTATTGAAAGAAATAACAACGGAAACTTAAATATTTTGCAAACAACGAAGTAAAATACAATGGTTATTAAAATATTTTTATTTTGGCACTTATGGTAGTCCGGATCTACGCCATTTTCCCCTTTCTTTCCGTCAATCATGATGTTTGATTGTTCTGAATATGAATATGCATTTTTCATACTGTGATATCTTCTTTCATATATATCCATATAGTACGCTCCTCTACTTTTAATATTTGCTAGAAACACGTCGACCATACCAAACTCTTTATTAGCATTTTCTCAAGTAAGACCTTTCAACATACTCGTAAACAGAATCTCAAAACGACTTTAGAATCGAGTACAAGTTATTTCTTAGAAATCCTAACAAAAAAGGATTCTTGTCTATTTTGAAAGGAAACAAAACCTTTGGAACACCCCAATTAAGTCCCACAGAACTCTAGTCTTCTTCCAGAACCAAGGTGATATCACCTTTGTCCAACAAATCGTAGAATGCCCTAACTCGTTTCTGCTCGTTCAAGTGATGACTCTTCCATACGCTACCAGCGGCAAAGCCTAAAACAATTCCGATAACGATTTCCTTCAACACACTTGGTCCTTTCAAAGTAGCGTGAGCGATACTAGGGCTGGCCATCTCAGCGTTTGCTAGAAACGTACAAATCCTGCAAATAACACGAATTCAAAGCCATTTACTATAACATGACACAAACTAGAAGTTCTGTGAAATGAGTAATGACTCCAATGGTCATTGAATTCTACTCTACATTTCTACTTGGTTACTAAACTTTAAAAAATATTTCTCAATGGTCGTCAAACTTAATTCACGTTTCCAATCCATTACTAAACTTCAAATATTTCTCAGGACTAAAAACTTGTTCATCATTAATCACATTTATTTTTCAGGAGCCTGTCAGTGGGCCCAAGCCAAGCCAGAAAAAAAGAGGAGGTGTGAGGCCCACAACAGGAGCGGAGTGTTTAATTGGTCCATCCATGCTGTGAAAAAATTGCATGTTAATAAACAAGTCCTTGAAAATTAGAGGGTACAGTGCATATCAATAAAGGTCTAATCTCCTCCCACAGTGAAAAAGAGATGTGACGTGGAGATATCGGGGGCGTTCATGCTGCAAATGTCAAATTGGCATTTCAAGGCCACTATAGGAGGAGATCATTTCTACGTGGAGATAATATTTGCGCATTTCGTTATACAGATCATACTCCCTCTTGAAGCCTTAACTAAAGCTCTTGCCTCTTAGACATTGCCATTGATAAAAAAATTTAAGAGACAAACCTTGGATTGAAACTCGAATGAGACAAACCTCGAATCGAAGCCTTGAACAGAATCAAACTAAAAATTCTATTGAGTACCTGAAATTGAAATGGAAAATGAGAAACTATTCAAGACACAGAGGGAGGGCAGAGTCTTCTTTGCTGGGGGGAGAGGGAAGTAGTTGAAAATTGGCGGACATGATGTGCTTCTGTTAGGTTTCAGTTGTGCAAAATTTTGACCCCTTTTTTCTCTCAAAATAAAAATTGAAGATGTGTATTTAATCTTTTTTTTTTTTAAATACGAGATGTGTATTTAATCAATTAATAATTGGAGTTGGAAAATCTTGTTAACTTTTAATTTTTGTTAAGCGCACCAGTGCATGATATCATACTCCATTCAATTGAGTCCAAATAATTATGCTTATTTAACTTGATTTTATTCTTCTTATCAAATTAAAATTAAACTAGTATTTATTCCCGTACGTTGTATGGTCAAATATTGTTGACAATATATAACGTAAGGAAATCAATAAGCATAAGGGAAAAGTAACGAACAAAGTAATATTTTAAGATAACAAAAATAAATATTTTGTTAATATTATTAAAAATTTTAGAAAATCTCATTGTACTCAATATTCATTGTTTCATTAATTGACTCATCATTCTTAATTTCTTATCACATATAAGTATTTTCAAATCGGTATGATTCACAACTCTAGACACTACTACGTAGAACTATCCACGATTGAATATTACTGACTTTTTAAGGAGTACTCGAAAAGAGGTTAATCGTGACTTTTATTAGTGGCCATAACAACAAACAATTACAAGTATATAAATTAACCTTGACCATTATTAGTGGTCATAATAATCTAAAACAAGTGCGACGTATCTTAATATTACTTCTTCAACCCTTAGATGGATATTTGATGACAACTTTTTCAATAAAGCCTATAAATAAAACAATAAAAAAATTAATTAGAAAGGCATCGCTTATTTACATAATTCATTTGTATTGAAAAAATTAAAAATACATGAGCATACCAAATAGACCAAGAGCACCAGAAGAAGATATATTCTGAATTTCAGTAATTGTTTTGCAGTTAAAAACACTCGAAGAGAATGACTTATCACCAACTACATTTATGTTACTGCTTGATATAAACCAGAGACTATAAACGTGAGAAGTTATTTCAACATTTTCATTGTTATCAATCATTGATAAATTTGAGAGATGACAGACTATATTTTTCTGAATTTGTTCGTTATACTTTGAAATATGTGAGGGATTCACTGTCACTTGAATTTTATCTCCCTGGGAGAAAAGAAATAATAGAAGTTTTATTAAAATCATGAAATTATTTACAGGAGAAGAAATTATAAGAAATAAATTTCAAAAAGTAACCTCGAGATCGACAAGTGGTATTTCCAAACTTCGAGCCACCTTTTCATCAACTTTCTTGCAACTCAAACTTTAATAATCCAATTCAACTTACTCTTGTTCAAGTCTTTGAGCTTGGTTACGATCATTTTAGCTTGTAAAGCATAGGTTTTTTTAAATAATAATAATAATTATTATTATTTTTATATATGGAGATATATGGGGATATTAGGGGATGGATAGATGTGGTTCGAACCCAAGATCTCTGACTCGAAATACAAACATCTTAACCAATGGACTTCAGTTCGAACCACAAAAAGCACTTGGCAGTTAGTAACTCAGTGAACGGTTACTTTAATTAATATTAAAACTGATAAACAAAATTAAAGTTCAAGAAAAAAGAAATGAAAAAGTAATATTCAAGTTTTAGTACATAGACAACAGTAATGAGATAGTTATCAGTAATGGCCAGTTAATTAACTATAATAGAATTGTAATTATATATAGACAAAAAGCACTTGACGGTTGATAACGTAGTGAGCGGTTACTTTAACTAGTATTAAAATCGTTAAAGGAAATTAAAGTTATAAAAAAATGAAAAAAACAATGTTCAAGTTTTGGTATATAGACAACAGTGAGACATTTATCAATAGTGAGTGGTTAATTAACCACAGTAGAATGAATTTGAGTTTCAAATTATAATTATATATAGACAAAAAGCACTTGACGGTTAATAACGTAGTGAACAGTTACTTTAACTAATATTAAAACTATTAAACGAAATTAAAGTTAAAGAGGAAAAAAAGAAATGAAAATAATAATATTCAAGTTGTGGTATATAAACAACAGTAATGGGACAGTTTCCGATAGTAGACGTTACCTATATTAGTGGATAGTTTAAATAATACATAGTTCTATAAAACTTACCGATATACAAGAAATTTAAGTGAAAAGAATAAAATTAAAAAAATTTCTCTAGACTGTTCATTAGTCTCTTACACTATTTCTCTTGGTCAGAGAATATAACTTTCACTATTATCAATCCTTAATAAATTTGAGATATAGCAAGTTATGTTTTCCAGAATTTGTTCGCTATACTTTGAAATATGCGAAGGATTTACTATCGCCTAAATTTTATCTCCATGTGAGAAATGAATAATAGAAATTATATTAAAATCATGAAATTATATGAAGGAGAAGAAATTAAGAAATACATTTTAAGAAGTAACCTCGAGATTGACAAGTAGCATTTCAAGCTTTAAGCAATTTTTTCACCAACTTTCGCACAACTCAAACTTTAATAATCCAATTCGACTTGCTCTTGTTCGAGTCTTTGAGTTTGGTTACGACCATTTTTACCTTGTAAAGCCATTGTAGATTAGTAGGTTCTATAGAAGATATAATTAACCACAAAATAATGAATTTCGCTTTTAAATTGCAGTTATACATAAACAAAAGCACTTGATAGTTTTTATTTTAAGTAATTATGTTTTTAGTTAATAACGCAGTGAGCAGTTACTTTAATTAATATTAAAACTGTTAAACAAAATTAAAGTTAAAGAAAAAAGAAATGAAAAAATAATATTCAAGTTTTGGTAGAAAACAGTTGTGAGACAGTTATAAATAGTGTCCACTTAATTAATTACAATAGAATGAATTTAAAGCACTTGATGGTTAATAACGTAGTGAGCGGTTACTTCAACAAGTATTAAAACCGTTAAAGGAAATTAAAGTTAAAAAAAAAGCAAAAAAAATAATGTTTAAGTTGTTGTATATAGACAACAGTAGTGAGACAGTTATTAATAGTGGGTGGTTAAGTAACCACAATAGAATGAATTTGAGTTTTAAATTATAATTATGTATAGAAAAAAGCACTTGACATAGTGAACGGTTACTTTAACCAATATTAAAACTGTTAAACGAAATTAAAGTTAAAGGAAAAAAAAAAATGAAAAAAATAATATTCACGTTGCAGCATCTAAACAATAGGAGTGGGACAGTTATCAATAATGGATGTTATGTATATTAGTGTATAGTTTATATAATACATAATTTTATAAAACTTACCGATATACAAGAAATTAAAGTTAAAAAAATAAGATAAAAAAGATTTCTCTGGTCTGTTCATTAGTCTCTTACACCATTTCTCTTGGTCAGAGAGGATATAACTTTTCTGTGAGATAACCTTTTCTATTGGATTAGAGGCTGAAATCCAAAGGCCAGAGATGTTCTCACCTATGAATGTAGCAATTGGCTACCTTCCCAATAAGAAGGGGTATTGGTTTCTTCTCTACTATTTCATCTTCATCGTTATCATGGGAGAATTGCAAAGGGATGTTCCCTAAACCCCAATTTGCAATAGGAAACTGAAATATTTTGTTTCAGTGCATTGTTTAGACTCCCTTTCATGGTATAATATATTCTGCAAAAATGTTTTTACAATTTATTATATTTTTAATCAATAGTGAGCGGTTACTAATAATGAGAAATTACAATCTTTTTTAATCAATAGTGGACGGCTACCAATAGTGAAAGGTTACGTAAATAAACAAAAAAAGTAAAATAAAAAAGATTCTCTTAAATAGAATCTAAAACCAAATTGAATCTTTTCCAATTATTAATTTTACTTCTTCTTTTATTAATATATAGATTGACAATTAACATCCCCACTTAAAAAACAAAATATTAACTAAGTCCAATTTTAAATATTAACTAAGTCCAATTTTTTTTTTTTTTTTTTTTGGGTTCTAATTTCAATAAGCCATGCTCATGAAAACAATAAAATTCGTTTTTATTCATACTCTACTTTAAGATTCGTAATATAACAACCAAGAAAACTTGTCACAGCTGTAGAGGCACCCATTTACACATATTATATTCAGATTCGAGACACCATATGCCTCCCCTAACATACCTAATTGTACACACAAAAAAAAAAAAAAAGATTAGTTTAAATAGACTAAATTTATACTATTTGATTAATCAATTGGAATTAAATCACATGCAAAGCAAAGCCTAGTGCGTAAAAAAATATAAAAATAAAAATAAAAATAAAAAGAAGCTAGACCATACAAGAAAGAGAAGTGATATAAGCAATTTTTTTATGGAGACTTTTTACACATAGCTGCCCCATGAACAGTGTGTGACACATGGTACCATTGGGCACCCACGTGACAAACACGTGGTGCCATCCACATGGTTGCCACGTGTGCACGTGGTCTCTATAGAAAAACTCATAATATAAGTAACATATAAACTGCTCTTATAAACATAGAGATAGTTGCAGTATTAATACCATTGATTACCGACAGCCAGCTTTGCAAATTCAACATATAATCCACAGAATTATAATACATTTTGCTAACCTTGCATATCACCATGGAGAAATTATAACTACAGGAATAAGAGTAACAGTATAGAGGCAACTGTTGTAAGTTGTAACAAGAAGAATCAGGCAGGGTGGCACTCTCACTTTTTAATGCTCCTCGTTTCCAAGATTTCAGCTGCCGAAAGGTCCCGGGGTCGAAATAGGTGGACCGTACGAGTATCTCCACTCTCCACAAGCCATGCATCGCTCGACCTTAATGCTATTTTCCAGGGTACAAAACTTGCAAGGCCAGACCTTTAACTTCTTGTCTCCATTGCCTTCATAGTTCTTTGGAGTTCCACAAGCTTCGCATGTAAGGGCTAGTGACTGCAGTTATGAGGACAGCACAAGCCATTTCAGTACAATAACATCACCGAACCTCTGAAGTAAACACAGAGTAATGAGAATCTCAGTGGAAGGCATTGTATTGCACTCAGGGGATCACAAAGTCAAAGAACATAGTTATAGTTAATACATAAATAAACATGTATCATATAAGCCGAACATTGTTCGAGGTGATACATAAACAAGTCATTTTATAATTTAGGCCATGAAAGAAAAATGGAACAACCTATTCATAGAACTTTACTGGATCGAAATCAAAGAATTTTACTGGAAGCAAAAGCCAGAAGAAAACTGAGAAATAAACATGGGAACATTACCTTATTCAGTAAGGTACATGTGGAGCACTGCCATAGAAGAGATTCATCTTTGGATCCGAGGACTGAAGTTGGGGATCCATTATCTTTTACATCAGCACCTGTAGAGCTTTCAGATGTTCCACCACTCTCTGCTGATTTGGAGCCACACCATACATCATCTCTTAATCTCTTTTCTGCTGCCATGGCAGCTGCTTGCACTGGAGTTAGTATAGCTTTGATGCTGCTATCACCACCTAGACTCTTAGGCCCATGGGTTAACAACGCTTCACGTTTTGCTCTGCTTTCTGCAGCAGCCAGTGCTTTTTGGCGCAATAAAGGCAAAGGAGGTTGATGGGTAACTCCACCCAGTCGTCTCCCAGAAAGATCAAATCGTCGCCCGAAGCTTGTAAAGCCATTGGCAATAAGTTCTTCACATTCCTATATAAGATGGATTTTTATCATACAAAGGACAAATGTCTTGTCGGAACGCAGAAGGAAACTGTCCATACTCCATACAACATTGTTAAGTTTATTTTGAAAAACTAAGCATTAGACCATTGTAATCAAGGAGATCAAATGAAGTGTCCACTGACTGGAATCCATCACCAAACATGGGAATAACAAGAAATGCCTCAAAACCAATAACAGGCACCCACCAGATTTACTCATAATTAGAGCTTAAGGTAATTGCATTACCTTTCTAATTTCATCCAAAAGGTTGTAGAAACTAGCATTATGTGGACCATATTCGTTGTGGCAGAGCTCATGAAGCATGGTATCCAGGATCTGCTCATAAGGAAAGAAATCCCACTCGTTGTTTGGCCTCCGGAGTCTAAGCTTCACCTCTGCCCCTCCTCCAATGTTCAGCCCCAAGAGAGATGGATTGGGGGGACTGCAAATCAAGTTTCTAGATGAGAATGTAAACATTAACATGGAAGGAACAATGAACCAATATATGATGTTTAAGTGAAGTACTAGGAATACACATTCGTACCAAAATTCAGAAAGAATCTTTACTTTCCACTTTCTTTTCTTCATTATTGGTTGCACTTGCTTTGCTATTTTTTCAAGAATTTCCCTTGCCTCAGTTTCACGCTCCTTCTTTAGAGGTTTCACTTCCCAAACCTTGTTAAGATCATTCAGTTCCATGAAGACTGTAAAATCACAACCAAATTAACCAATAAGAAGCAAGTTCATTTCCATTTAAGATGGTTAGTTCAGACTTTCGATGATGAACTAAAGAAAATATCAGAAGCTATTTTCCCCAAGCAGAGAATTGAATAAGAACAAGCGCATTCCTAGTTACCCCCTCTGCCCCACTATCAGCCCACGAGGAAAAGAGAAAAGAAAAGAAAAGAAAACAAAACAAAAGAGGGGAAAAAAGCCCAGCTACAATTTTCCTTTATATAATTTTGCAAGTTTACAAAATCAGATTATGGACAAATTCAGTTGTTCTTATCAGTTAACGTTCAGTAATCAGTTGAGAGTTAAACCATGTTAAAAACATCACATAAATTACTTGTTTAGAATTATTAGATTCTGCAAATTGAAGAATAACGGATTAGAAGTCTGTAAAATATGTAGAAAAACTAACAGGGGAAAGATAATTTATCTGGCAAAATCAAAATTAACCTATCAGATTAAAACAAGCACAAAACAACTTTAAAAAATTTAAAAGGAAATTAGAGAAGAAACTTACCAGCAATCATAGAAAAAAGGAAGCCAACCCCAAATGAACTTACCTTTAGACTATCAATAATTTAAGAAATCTTGTACAATTCGTAAAAATCAGTTAATGCATGTATCGATGATCATAAATAATCAGAGACAGATAGAGATAAAGTTCCGACCTTCAAGGGACCACTACAAAGACCCAATTTCTGTGAAAAGGATTGCTTGAAGAAGATTTTTGGGGAGTTTGGATAATCGGATTGGGAAAGGGTGGAGCGGCGAGGCAATTTTGATCATACACGCTAGAACGTTGCCGTTCATTACGACTGGTTCTTCACCCGGCTATACAATTTAGAATGACTTTTCTATTTATTTACTTTGTATAATAATAACCTTCAGCATAGAATTACCAAATTTGTTGTTTTAGCCAGAGTCAAATTTTACCATCATTCATAATAAAACAGTCAAAACAGAGAAAACATCAAACTTAACGTCACTCGGACAAACTAACACCCAGTGAACATACGCTTTACTGACAGAGAAAACCTTATAATAATAACATAAAAATGATCTAATCTTAGACGTTTAGCTGAATGTATTACGCCGTTAGATGTTTACGTGACGTGTCAGATGCGTGTTATATATTATGTCACGTCATACTCTGTTATGTGATATGTCAGATGGTACACATCTGGCACCCCACATAAATATTTGACAATATAACATTGTCAGACGTCTGATATTATATCATTATTCATAATAACACGTTAGAATACTAAAAATGTTTTACCGCACAAATGTCTGATGGCACTACGACTTCAAACGCTTATGTCGCGTATAAGTTGTGTGCCAGCAATCATATCAGGTGAAATACATTTCATACGTCAAGTAAGCTTCTGACATGCATCTGATACGTCATGTAAACATTTGACAGATTATTACTATTGAAATTGATTACTTGTCAAAGGTCTCACATTACCTCACGTGACGCATAACAAGGGCTTTTGCCTTAATATTTTCTTTTTATTCGTAGAAGACAACGTTGTTAACCCTAGTGGGAGAGAGGATCTGACCAAGAACAGCTACGTTCCATCAACAAAAATAACAACGCCGTTAACCCTAGTGGGAATGACTATCCAAGCGGCGGCAATTCCGACGCTGAGATAAAGTATGCTGATGCCCAAGCTGTCATAAACAAAATGAAACTAGTAGATCGAATTGCTTCAGCATCCACTATACAAGAAATCATGGAAGACTGCTTATCCTACTCTATCTCCACTCGGAGCCTTGACCTCACCTGGGAAGCCAAAAAGATGAATCCCAAGAATGATGTGGTATGAGAATCAACGAGCATATTACTTTTGAGACTTACAGAGTGATTGACAATTGCATGAGATTACAACTTAGATTATAATCTGTCATACGACATCATTTCACTCTTTTCAAAAAGTCAAAAAGTAAAAGTCAAACTGTAATTGTTTACCTTTTATAAAAACAACCAATAAATAATGTCACGTCGCATATTATAATCTAGATTGTAATCCCATGCAACTGGGAAATTCTATTAAGTCCCTTGCTGAAGCCAATTCCATTGTGAATACAGGGTGCTCTCTATGGTCTCATAGACAATGGATTGTTGAGAGGCTCAGAACTAAAGCTCAAGAACAAGAACACGAATGCATAGACGAGATTGTCTAAGGATTCTCATAACCATCACGCCTGGAAATTCATGAGGTCGATTTCTATGCAGCTTCGAACAAAAATGACCTCCACAAAGAACTTGAATTCGCAAAGAACATTTTGGTTAGCAATCCGATGGACTATGAGCCCTGGAGCCAGAGGGAATGGCTTGCTCTAAAGCTTGGAACTGATGATAGAAAGAATGAGCTTAAATGCATGTGGGATATTTTCATGTCAGATTTTAAGTGAAGATGCTGCCTGGACCCTGGAGCCATAGGCAGTGGGTTTTTCAGGCATTTCGAGGACGGAAAGATGAAAATGGATCTTGTGATAAACTCCTTAAGGACGCCGTTAGTAGTGATTGTTCTTGCAATCAGAATCAGGCATTGACAGAAAAGATAGAAGAACTTTGATTTTGTGATGAATTTCTTGAAGACGACATTTGTAATGACTTTGCTTGGAATCACAGGATCTTTGTTGTCATGGGATGCGGCTGAGAACTGCATGATGTCTTGAGGAAACTGGAATTTGATTATGCTACAGAAGCCATGTCTAAGAATCTCAAAAGTGAATTTCCTTGGACATACTTGAAAAGTCTTTACCAGAATGATGTCTTTGATGATGGTAGAAGCAGCATGTTTGTCTATTTTATCAGAAATAATAAATGGCATAAAGGATGTCGGAGATATCTCCATGGATGGAAAGCTTTATGTTAATCCCTGGGGCGTGGTTCTTGGAGTCATCAGCCGTGGTTACAAGCCAAGCCCCAAGATGGGTCCTGTGATAGCTGAGCTTTGGTCGAGCAAGTTGATGCCGTGTTAAGCAATCTAGGTCTGATTGCTAAACGATCCATTTCTTGATTGTGGGCAGAGCGAGATCTACTTGGCCAGAAAGGTCCCTTTGGCTTTTACAAGTGAGCGTGTTATGTCACATGTTGGCAGTTTATATTACAAATAAGATTTATTGTGAAAAAAGAGAGATCATTCACTCAAAAGAATCTTCAAAGAAACATTTGTCTCTTGATATTGTTCAATTTTGCCGATGCCGTCTAACACCACTAAACGAACAATGGAACAAACAAATTGAGAAAAACACATCCTGATAAATGAGAAAAACAGTAAGTACCAACCTATCTTCAAGTTTAAACCTTAAAGGAGAGGTCACTCATTCTGTTGTAATATAATCCAACATAACTACAAAAGATGTCATTCTGTAACTTTGGGACTTTCTGCAGCAAGCTTGTGTCTCAAAGTAGAAAGTCACCAACAAATTTTTACTCAAAACAACAATTTGGAAACCTTTCAGTTCTGACAACTTAGTGGACTTTCTTAAACAGCTGAACACTGTCATCTTGGAACAAAACATCTTCATATATGCAAGCTGATTCTTCTTGAATTATGTATATAATTCCTTAAAAATGAACCTGTCAAAAAATAAATAAAATAAGAAGCAATATCATGTTAGTATCTGAAAACATACAGCTGCTATCTCATCCACCGTCGAAGAGGAGGGAACAGATGAATCTGAAAAGATAACACATAACAAGAATGCCATGTGATTGAACAATACCTATAACTTATGAGTGACTAGATCAAGTGATTTGATCAGAGGTTGTTATTTGATTGAGTTTCTCCTCGCAATTTGCCCTGCGCCTGATTTCTTGTTCATCTAGAAAGAGAAGTGAATCAGAAGCAGGCTTCTCATTGTCCTCCTCTCTCAAATTACTCTCAGTCTCATCATATTGCAAAACCCGCATAATTTCAGGAAGTGAAAGGCCATTCTCCTCTGCAAACTTAACTCCCATTTCGATATCAATTTTTTCCTTTGAGCTGGTGATACTTCCCACAAATTTCACAGCTGGAGTCTCTGCACCCTTATTTTCATCTTCTTCAGCATATGCTCGGAAATTATTCATCGAAGGAGGGGGTTCTGAGAAAAATACTTCTTTGAGGTTTCTGATTAGCCCATTATTATATGGGTTTTCCTTCTTATCATAACGGTATCTGAAGTTCTCGTATGTAGTCTGCATAAGAGCTAGAGTCAGTGTCCTAACATAAGATGTAAACTGTATAGAAATGTAAGCAATGATTTGTTCTTCTTGAGTCTAATTGACCGAGTAACAAGATAGGTTCTCCTCACAAGTATGATCTAGGTTCTGTTTGGCATCCAGTTATAATTGGCCCCAAGTATAAATACATTTTCCTTTCCATTTTGGATGTGGCATCATTTTATTGCTTCCAATCGAAATAGTTGGCTTTTCAAATTACATGGTTCAATGACATGATGCTGTGTGAACAATAGAAGTCTATGAATCCCGAAAGACTACACTACAAGAAATCATTTTTCTTTGGTAAATATACATTATGTCTTTTTAAGCAAGTTGGAGATGGCTGGATATTTCAAATGATTTCTCTTAAAACTTGCATAATGGTCAAAACTATATGCCCTGACATACGAAAGAGCAAAGAAACGTTGAGAAAGAAAATCAGTGTCCCAAAAACTTGCCTATCAAGTAGGAAAAGATCAATACAAGCATTACGACTATTTATGACAATTGATAACAGCGGTAGCACGAGATTGGATTTATATGATGTCATTCCTGAGTTGACGAAGAGAAATGATTATCCAAGATTACACCAACAACTTCTAAGCACTAATCGAAGTGTCTTGCGTCCACCCTAATCTGACGACCTTAAAACCAGTATCAATAAGGTAGAATAAGACGTGCATAAGAAGCTATGCTCTATTTAACAGTAAGTCACAAGATGATGCTAATGGCCTATTTTATATGCATTATAAGATTTTTAGCTTCAGTACCAAATAGGAAGTAATCCACTGATTTCTTGATAATTTGAAAATAAACTTTCTAGGGAACCAAGATAAACTAACCTGATTTGTACTACTCAGATAGAAGTGGAAAATTGTTAAGCCACCCACAAACCAAATGGCAATGAAGCAGTATACTATGAGAACATCTGATAGTATATCATGTGATATGGCTTTCCGTACGCTGCCATTTCGATGAAAAATGTTGATCCAAGAGAACACGAAGACGTATATGCATAAAACCGTTGATGTTGATATAAACATATAGAAGAATCGATAATTACGCTGCAAATGCAGAATGAAAGATGTTTCCATTACTTGTGGAAAAGAATAGGAAGTGCCAAACCAAATGAGAACAAAGTATTTCATCAATTTCCAGAGTATTGGATTCTATAGTGCCATCCATCATTTTAAAGATTCCCCATGTAAGATTTTCAACTAGTGATCATATTTTTCCCTTTATTAATTTAATTAGAAACTCTGTTTTCAGTTATACCTGTATCACAGTTAAATTTTTCCAAGTTCATTATCTAGTTTTCTCCCTGAATTTATACTTCTAACAATTGAAGAAAGTTCAATTATCTCTCAAAATAATTTTCTACATCATACAAATATCTTAGGAGAAAAGCCTTGCTTACATCTTCACTGTAATACAGCAGATACAAGATAATATTATTTTATTTTAAAATTTTGCAGGTTAGGGGAGCATAGGATAATTGCATCTCCAGAAGCTACCACATAAAAATAATGAAATACATGGCCAGAACTTGAAGGACCAGTGTTTTTTCTACCACCTATGAGTCTAACATTCCCCATAACTATGAAAATACTAATTCTGTTATAAATATATAACATTCTTTTCTAAGAGAGTTCCCATTTTAGGTGCTATAATGATGCGTCTATGTTAAACATAAAGGACCATAAAACTAAGATAGACCAATAACCTTCTAGCAAGAAATACACTTGCTATCTGCACCTGCTGGTGATCTTCACTTTTATTTTGGCTGCCTTTTTGGACTTCCCCTCACAATATAAAACTTCCTAGATAGATATGGAGACAGAACTCAGAAGCTCAAAGACGTACTTTTTGTTCGTTGCCCATGGTGTACACAACACAAAATTAGTGTTACAGCTCAAAAAATTTTCTCCTTTCCAACACAATATGGAGTATCACAAATATTGAAATATAGTGGCAAGAATAGTGTCTTATTCAATGACTTATTTATCCCAACTCATTTATGTAACAATTTCATTAGTAATTTTCCCCATGTGCATAAGAGACTTGAGATTGGAAAAAAAAAAATAGACACCTTTTAATTCCAGTTAGCAACATAATGTATGGTAACTTAAAGATGGTGAGGAGATAATTGCGTAAAAGCATACTGGTGAGGAGATAATTGCCTAAGAGCATATCTCGTGTACATATAAAAAAATAAAAAATAAAAAAAAGCATGCCAAAATCCCATGCCCATTCCCCCCGGGGCCCCAGTTTTCTTTTCCCCGCCACATTATTTGGCAATAGGTTTTTCCCCCTGATATTTTTCCCTATAGCGTTTTTCCCCTTGACTTTTTCCCCCAACACTAGAAGTGCTCGAACATGTGATTTTTTTTTTTTTATAGTTGACTCTTGTTATCAGGGAATCAGATATTGCAAACAGTGAAATTGAAGCTGTATTGTTGACTGTTCAGATATAATAACATGATAAAAACACTTTTACCGGCAGCTTAAACATTAATGTTGATTTTGTTATTCCATTCATGTCTGCTGGTTTGACTATAGGAAAAAAAATTGGAGTAGCCATGTGATTGGTGTCTAGTTGGCATATAAAAGGATCCAATTTCATCTTATGCTAGCCAGAGGAATGCAGATTTGGAGGGACTGCTGTGCCAAGCTAATTATATGCCCCAGCCCAAGAAAATTTTAGCCCTCTCTTAGCCAGTTATAGGGCCACCCTGGTTAGCCAAATTAATAGACATTAACAGAGAGATCAAATTGCAATGAAGTTAAATTGATCAGCTTGAAAGAAAATAAAAGTTCATGACCAGCAAGAAATATAATGAATACTCCAGTGACGGAGGGCGTCTAAAAACAAGAAAAAAGATGATATCCAGGGTATATCAGGAAATAATACTTACTATGCCAATGCACTGGCCAACCCATGGACAGTGATGATCAAATCTCTGGACACAATTGTTGCAGATAGAGCAATGCGATGCACGGGGAGGACGGTAAAGCAAACATGTTTCACAAAACTTCACTTTAACAGTGTGCTCATTCACAATTACATCCTTGGTCCGGGGAAGTTTCAAATTAGGAGTTCTACCATTGACCCACTCCATTGAAGGGGTGTTAGTCTCAGATGTTTCCTCAAACTCAGGAGGTCTTGAATTTCGAGGTACAATCCCAGGATCTCTACTGGCTGTCAGGAATAGAAAAATAATATCCTGCGTGACATCCAAATACCAGAAACATGTTTCAATCCCTTTGACTCAGCTGAAGGTAAGCATCTAAAAAACTAGATATCAAGAAAACTTTTTCTTATTAAAGGCAAGATGAAAGCTATTATTTGGTTCTTACCCAGTTGCTTAACCAATTCAAATGGTAAAGACATTCCCATGTTCTAGTCAACAAACTTTGAAAATACATTAATATATACGGTCAGAGGGAGAGAACAAGTTACACGCACGCAAGCATGGATAGAGGGGGTGGGGGTCAAATTTATTAACCTCTGAAACAGCCTGATCATTCTTTACTTCCGAAACTGATCATTCTTTACTTGTTTCGGTAAGCAGAAAATCTCAACTTTTTCAAAAACACATCCCCAAACAAGTGGCAGGCCATGGGAACCTTGTAATTCTGAGATAAACCTGTTCTAAATATTCTAGGGAGGCTGGTTCAATCTTCATGTACTGAGATGAAAACTTGTCTGATATATCACCGATTTCTTCAAAAGAAAAATGTCAGAACAAATATGAATCTTGGATATAGTGCTGAAATTTCTTGATCATTTATTTGTTACATCTTTTAATGCCTTCTGAAATAGAAAAAATTTAGGTATTGAGATGTATAGAAACTGTTAACCTTGCTAAAGTTGAATGTAGCTTACTTACAACAATTAATTAAGCACGAATGAAGTAAAAACAATAATTAAAAATAAAAAAGGAAAAGAGAAAGAAGGTAAGATGATTCCATACATCGAAGAGATAATTTGAATTTCGTGAAAATTTACTTACCAGAATTGTCAAAACTGCTCCCATAATAAGGACGGAGTACCATTGCATAGAACTTCTGTTTTCTTGATGTTGGATGATGTAGAATATTTTACTACAGAACCCGATTGCAGGGCCTAGAATTAGGAATGTTGATAAGAACAAAGATGAACCATTTGGACCAAAGATGAATCTTCCTCCACAGAAGAATCTCTATAACAATAAACAGAAGAATCAAAGTGCATGCTTAATATTGATCGGAATTATGTGACAATGGAACTGTGATAACTGATACGTCGAGTTCAAGTTAAATAAATAAGTTTGCTTGCTCTTTTAACTATTTAAGCCTTTCGGAAAGCTGGCTCAACAACAGTTAAGTACATGAAATTGAATCAAATTTGGAACTTGAGGGGAGATTTTGGATTCCATGCCATCAAAGATTATCCTGTTCTATAAAATCCAAAAGCTCGACTAAGGAAGTCAAATATTTAGCAAACATATATCTCGTCTTCTCACATTTCCAAACAAAATAAGCTCGATTCAAACGGCAAAAACTTAAGCATGGATCAGGTGGTTTACCGTATGTGCCAAACTACCCATTTTCCCAAATCAAACAAAGTAAAACATGAATCAAGATTTACACTTTTCTCCAAGGATCAAACACAATAATTAAACCAAAGAAACAACTCACATTGTTTCCCCTCCAGACTTGATAAAACCTCTTCCTTTTGAGCTTTTCTTGGTCCATCACGTAACCCAGAAATGTACAACCGGAAAACCAATTCCGGCTGTTAATTTCCAATCACAAAATCGAAAACCCTTTACTTCCTTTATTCTTGTGCCTTTTTGACAAAATCCCACGTGAGAAATACTCGTCAAAATCCAAAAACTGTGATTTCCGAGGGGTTTTTATATTTCTTGTCATAGCATTGGACTTTGACGAATGGTTGTTCGGATCGCAAGAAACTGTCAATACTCAATCGGGTTGGCAACAGAATGTGAGAGAGACAGAGAGAGAGGTGGTTAATGGAGGGATGATCAGTGATCAAGAACCAGCTGCATTTTGTCTCTTCTTTCTGGCACAGACGGGAATTCTGAGGAAGAATATTGTTACTCTGGTCGTTTGTAGTGAGAGTATTCGGATTCAAAAAATTTTAATAAATTCCTCACCCATTTCAAGCGTTCTTAGATGTTTTGTTAAAAAACTTCTCCTCTTATATAGCATTCATAAATACATGCTACTTAGATTCAAAATTCACATAATTTAAATTTAAAATACACGTATACGCGTCACATGAGGTGGAAAGTTTCTTAACAAAACTTTTGAAAACTGCTTAAAAATTGTCTTTCCTTATTATGCTATGTCATTCTCTGTCTTGGTTTATGTTAGTTTCTCTCACTCAATATAAGAACATCTTCAATATATAATCATGTTATGATGTCATACATATGACACTCTATGGTACTATACGGTCACGGGGCACGCCACATAGGAAATCATAACTATACACGCCACATTGCCGTAAGATGGTACTATATGTTTGACACTAGATCAATTTTACTTCAATATATGCTAGTAGTTATAGGGTGATGTGATAATTGTCAATATATATATATATTGTCAAAAAATAATATATATATATATACACACTTCTTCTAACACATTAAATGCTTGATATTGTTACGGAAAATATAGATTTCTTTCTTTTTCTCTTTTCAAAATATAATATAATTTATCAAATATACAATGTAATTGAATTTAAATGTGATGTCAATATTTTTATCATATATACAATATCAATATTATTGTATTAAAAATACTTTAATGTGTCACTTCTTGTTATGAAGACACTAGGTGTTCCCTTTCTAGAAACACCTGCACCTCCTCCTTCATTAATTTTGTTGACGTAGCAAACTTACAAGTGATTCTTTTTTTTTTTTTTTAATAACATGTAGGATTCATATAAAAAAGGGTGTCTCCATTAACATGGACACCAAATTTGTCACTTAATAAAAAACAAGAGCCTGTCCGGTGTGAGAAAAAAGTCAAATTTAAAATTTTCTCTACTTAATTAAATAGTGTGAAGGGAAGAAAGCATTTTTTTTCTTTTTCTTTTTCTTTTCTTTTTGTGGATTTGGGATGGAAAAACTCAAAATTTGAATCCTTCCTCTTTCCACTTTTCTTTCTCCCTTATACTAGAAATGCTCTAAATAATTAGTCTTCCTCTTATTTTTTTTTCCTTCTTCTTTTAGCCAAAAACCACCAACGTGGCAATATTATTAACAAAAGGAATGCTCTGATAATTAGTTTTGTGCTCTGATAATTAGCTTTTGTGAGGTAAGTTATATAAATCAAAATCATCTGTGATCCCACTTTTTGTACAATATTGAAAATCAAAGTAATATACTCATTTTAGCACCATCGACTAGTTTTCTATGGTACCAACAATCAGCAAATAATGTTTCTTTATAGTATATTAGTAGATGAAGGGGACAATGATCGTGCGGGCATGACAACCAACCCTCAACTAACAAGGGACAATTGCTTTTTTAAATTATTTGTTATTCTTAAAATCGAGCTATCTGCTAGCGATATAAAGAACTAACAGATAGTCTTAGAATATTTTCATACTATTTCAATTCAATAGAATCCCATTGTAAGATTGTATTAGACTACTAAAAGGAGATGATTTATGAAGAATGTTGAGCTTTTAGAAAGAATTAATTTATTCAACCCCACCGGTTGACAAAAACCGTGACAAAATTAAAGGGACAAAATTTACCTTATAGTAATTTTAAATCCTTTTGTCAATATTTTTGTCTTCTCATATGCCCGAGTAGTGTGATTCTTTTAGATATGAAAATGGACCGACCACCATTTGTACTTTTGTGTACCTGTAGTCGAGAAAACCTCTCTTGCAATAGTATTACAATTGAAATTCAATACAGTTAGTCACCAAACAATATGGTAAGAGAGACAAAGAGAGGCAGATGACATATTGTGTTTCGAGTCCTTGTCATATTGTGTTTTGAGTCCTTTTCAAAATAGTGCTATTTGTTATCGGTTATGATCGTCACCATTATTATATGGCATTAAATGATAAGTCTAATTCAAATCATTACAGATCTTCACACTTAATTACACCTATTATTTACTGATAACGCACTAACATATAGAACATTAAGAATCACCAGCTTGATAAATAGTATTATTCTTTCGGAAACTACATACCTGCAGGTTTGCCCACTTTATAAATAAATGCTTCATCATTATTCATCCACCCAAGAAAAAGCGCCCAATTGAGCCTCTAGTTTTGATACTTGATGCAACATATCGTCAATGATTGTCCAAAAATACCACTCCCTCCGTATCAAAAAGATATTTCTCTTTTTTTTATCCGTCTCAAATTATATTTCCCTTTTTTAAGTTAATTTTTTTAGTTTTCTAATATATCCTTATTTATTGTGCTTAGTAATTAACAATAAAGAATAATTCAAGTGAAATATTAAATAAGTCAAAGGGTACATTAGGAAATAAATGTTAAATTGTACATTTTCAACTTAATGATGTTTTTTTTTAATTTATATGAAAAATGAAAGAGTAATGTCTTTTTGGGACATAGGGAGTATAAAACTTAAAAATAGTTAAAATTCAACAATGAAATCGTCCCAAAACAATGGTTTTTACTCTAAAATCAAAAAGAAAAAGACAAAATGAATTTAAGTAATGACAACCTCGATCCATGCTTAAACCTCATGGAGCGCAGCGATGTGGCGGTGTGAGTAGACTAAACGCATTGAATTTAATGATGAAAAAAGCTTGTTTTAAGTATCAACTTCGCAAAAATTCTTAAGATCAAATGAACATTACAGGTTGTACTTGTACCATAGTCGATCATAGCAAAAGAAAAAATAATATTTATATGTAGTTCACATTGGTATTATCAAATTTATTTTGTTTATTTAGATTTTATTAGCAGGGTCATATTTCGCATTCAATTGAATATAATTTACCGGAGATACAACGTATCTAAAATTATTACAATCGAATTAAATAAATGTGACAAGCAATAATGTATAAGCATAATGTCATATACGAAGGACTTTTTTTTAAGTACAATTACAATCCGCATGATAGCAATACAAGTGTATAAATATATATATATATATATATACACTTTTGAAACACAGCGTACAGAAATCAATAATACAAACTCTTATACATAAGACTATAAGAAATCAATAATACAAACTTCTATACATGATATTGCAAACTATATATAAAATGTAGACAAATCCCTACATGAGTGAAATCGAACCAGGGATCTTTACGTCTCAGAGTAGTTCTGTTAATTATGAAACATAATAAGTGTAGCTCTTTAAAAAAAAATAATAATAATAATAGAGGAATGATGAAGAGGCTTTATTTTTTTTAAATATTATTTTGAAAATATATGCTCCAAACGTCCTTGAAGGAATTATTTTATTATTAACTTAATGGGAAATAATAAATAAATGGTTATAAATCATCAACACAACGTGCAAGCACAAACATTATTCTAAAATTCCTTTTACATAAAATAAAATTATTTTATTACTAGATGAAGCTCAAAGTTGACAACACGATGAGGAACTAAATAATAATTTGAATGAACAAATATCTTTTAACAATTTTCTAAGAATTACTGTCGAACGAAAAATTTAGAATTTTCTATTTAGGCACGTATAATAACAACATATTAAACGTTTGATGTCCGTAGATTTAGTTTTTAGATCATTCTACTTGTGTATATTGTTAGACTTACAACAACAATATTAATAAATATCCGTATCGACTGTTCACACGATCAAAATGACACCACGCCATGAGCTCAAACGGCCAATCATGAAGACAGATGGCATCACTAACGATCTCACGAGGGTTTGTCTGAGTCTCTAGTTTTATAGTACTTTCATATGAACTAGATGACATGATTGATGATTATTACTATGAATAAGTGTCGGAGATTAGAGAGTGACTACGTCCCTAGAGAACAATAAGAAATCGATTTCAGCTTCCTTGCCACGTTGCTTTCTATGGAGTCAGATCCGACTCACGTAGGCCACGTTGTAAGGAGCCCGATCTGGTTCCATAAGACATCATGCTCAACAATGAGCACCTCTCATTGGGGCAACAGATCCCACTGCTCCTGGGGAGATTTCAAAAATCTATGTGAGGTTTGGACTGTCATCAAATTAGCCAAACATTCTTGTTGAACTCTTTTCCTCACAGTGTTTAATCGATTCATTAACAAACAAAAACTAGTACAAGATTAGTTGAAAGCTAACAAAGTTAACAAACTCTGTCTCGACGAGTTTCCAACTACAAGATTAGTACTTCACAAGCTAGATAACTTACAAAAGTAACTGATCGGGTTCATTTGCATACATGCAAAGTGCGATGTTTCAACGAGCTCTTTGCTATTCAACTTCCAAAGTAACTAACCTTTTGCAAGAGGCATCAAGCATCAAAATCCAAAATCCATCCATCATTGAACTTAGCATTTAAAATCAATAGAAGTGTCCTCTGCATTTCAACGACCCACATGAACAATTTTTTCTCCCATGGATTCCTTTCTCAGGTGGAATGATACCATAATCATATGTTAGCTCTTGCATTGGGCGAATATGTCGGAGCGCAAAGAAAGCTACATGGACATATGTATCACTGTCACTTTCACGTAAAACTGGCTGCCAAAACACATTTGGGGAACAACTATGGTTCATGAAACGAGCTACATTCCCATTGTTTTTTGCACTTACAAAGAGAGGAAATGGGATTCTCGGAGAACCATTAGAATCATGAAGGAGAACCCCCAACGGTTCAAAATGGTGAGTAGAATTGTCTTCATTTTCATTCCCAAGCTCACCTATCCTAGATGCATCAACGACATCCCCTGCATACTCATAAATAAAACCCCCTGCACGGATGGGATCCCATGACCTAAGTCCCCAACCTATATTCTTCATTTTAAAAACTTTCAGACGTACTTTCAAACCTGCCTGAGAGATTCGGTTTCTGCAGTTAGAAGGACAAGCACAGGTTTGGCCACACTTATGTATGAAGAAGTTGTAAGACATAAGGACTCCAATTGAATTATAAGGGAGAAATCCCCCGTTTCTTTGGCTGCATGGGCAACCACTACTGCCCGGTTGACATCAATTCAGGATATGACAGCCTGAAAAAGGCTTAGGCGCCGGAAAAGGCTTTGAATACTTGAGTTCTGGACTGTATGTGAAGTAAGCAAGTCCCTTTTCTTCATCAACTTCATTAATAAGAGTGACAGGCATGCTTTCTGCCCCTGAAGATATATCGGGAAGGATGAAACCATTCCTTGAATTGTTTCCGTACTTCCATTGCTGAATTGATTTCAACAGCGTAAATGCTTCAGCCAACAGCCAAAGGTTCTTCGTTCATGGTAAGTTTGACACTCATATAATCTATCCCAACCATAACTGGAGCATGTAACCCCACTATACATAGCTCCATCCTAAAGAAGAAAATACCGCCTACATCAACTCCAGGTACATGCCCAATCCTCTTTGTGCTGTTAGTCCTTATGCCTTTTGCCATCAAAACTGTACCAGCCGTCAGGTTCAGATGTTTAGAAATCCCTTGAGACGCAATACTTGCTTCATCAATTTGGGTAAGCCTTCTCCTAAGCAAATCGTATACCAAGAGTATGGTACCAACAACCTCCTTGTTGCCACTTGTTCTTCTGAAATCATCAAATTCGTTAAGCTTAAGTGATCTTATGAGGTCATTAGCTATTGTTTCAACAATATCATCTCCGTTGTTGGCTCTCTTCTTTCTTGGCTGACCCTTTCGTTTCCCTGAAGTACTGGCATCATCAACATCACTATGATTTCGAGAGTCAGCATACCCATCTTCTATACCTACGTCTAATTCCTGAGTTCTAG
>CAVNYN010169720.1:686-18656 GCA_963692815.1 Nyctanthes arbor-tristis
GGGGGGGGGGGGGGGGGGGAGTGTTGTTCTCTTCTTATTTTCACACATTATTATCATTTCAGAAAAAGTGCAATAAATGTTGTTGAGATGTAACCTTTAAGAGAAATTTTTCTCATATAACCCTTTTTCATTTATTATTTAATTAGTAATTCTTTTTGTTTATTGGCATACTATAATTTGAGACGGATGACAAAGAAACATAATAAAAATGATTAAATGACCATATTCGTGTCTTTTCTTAATGTAGATGACATATTTCATGATTCTTGTCATTATGCGATCACATGATAATAGAACATATATCAGTGGCACCAAGAAAATTTTTTTGAGGGGAGAAATCAAGAAAATTTATGTCTAAAGGACTTCAAGAAAATGATTCTTCGGAGAAAGAAAAATTAAAATTGAAAAAAAGAAAAATTGACCAACTTAACGGCCACTCCAAAAGGACCGAAACTGCAACTTTCTTCCAATTGACGACAGACATTCAACGCACGCGTTCATGAATGTGTATATATAAAATGAATAATTTATATATCTTACGATCTTCTTCTATTACTTTGCCCACACGATTTGCTAATTAATGCAATAAAAACCCAAATCGATTAACTGTCGGAGAAGGTACCTGGATCAAGAAAAGCATCACCTCCCCATTTATGGCATTTTTTTGAAAAGGTCGAAAACCCCTCCAAGAATCTAAGTATATTCCTTCGTTTTGTGTCATTTTCCTTGGAAAATTATAATAACCAACTAACCATACATTTCACGTAGTCTCTGATTTTTGGAATTCAAGTCAATATTTCTTTGTCCACAATGGGTTTCTTCAGCAGAATTTTCATTTTCGTGTCCCTTTTTCCCTTTGCCTTTTCTCAAGGAACCTTCAATTGTAAAATCTTTCGGAAAACTTTGATTATTGAATACTCAGAAAGTATTGAAACGCAGTTGGGAGAATGTCTTATAGAAGATGTTCAATTACAGTGTACGAGTTGGAGGTTTGCTGTGGAGGCTAATAATTTAAGTCCATGGAAGAGAATTCCAGAGGAATGCTTTGATTATGTAAAGGATTACATGACTGGAAAGGGCTATCAGATTGATCTTGATAGGGTATCCAACGAGGCTGGAATTTATGCAAGAAATGTCGAGTTGGGGTGCGGGAAAGATGCTTGGATTTTTGATGTGGATGAGACCCTTCTATCCAATCTTCCCTATTATGTTGAGCATCGTTATGGGTATGATTCTTTTAATTTTAATCTTGATTGAATGATTTTTCACTTCTCTCTCTCTCTCTCTCTCTCTCCCCGAAAAATGAAAGATTCCGAGTCTGTTGAAATTGCACAGGAAATCCGGTTTTCAAGCTTTATGTAATTGAATATATTTCAGTTCTGTTTCATGTTTGATCTGTTTTTGTCGAACTGCTCTTGCATTTTATCAAAGACTTTGTTTGGAACCGTAATTTTTGTTAGAGGTAAATGTAGTAATGAGTTTCAATTTCTTCAGTATTTGATCCAATTCAGACACTATTCTTGTACTTAAATTTGATTGAAGTCTAAGAATGTGTTCACTTTCTTGTTACTCTTCAGGTTGGAGATTTTCGATAGCATGAAGTTTGATAAATGGGTAGAGAAAGGAATGGCACCTGCAATAAAATCGAGTCTGAAGCTATACGAAGAGGTTTTAAGCTTAGGATTCAAAGTTATCTTGCTGACAGGTAGAAGTGAAAGGCATAGAAATATCACAATACAAAATTTGATCAAAGCTGGATTTCATGATTGGGATAAGCTCATATTGAGGTGAGTATTAAAAATCAAATTTAGGACTGGTTGCTTAATCATTTTAGGATGAACAAACTTAGGACTTTCTGGTTGCTTAATCATTTTAGGACGAACAAACTTTTAGATTTTCATACAGTAATCTTATTTCATTCTATCTTCAATGAGCAAGGTCTGGATCATTAACTTATTACAGAATAAACTGATCATAATTACTGTCAGGATGCCTGAGTGTTTATAAGTTGTAGAAAACTGAAAAACACACAATTTACAATTAGATAAAGAACATAAATGCTATGTTGCTCAGACTCGGGTACGGGTGTCAGGAACGGGTGCAAATCTAGGACTCAGATCCCATATCTGAGTGTCCGACAGCAACATGGGTACTTCTTCAAAAGTGGAGAGTCCGAGCAGAGCAACATAGCATAAATGGCATTCCACAACTCCGACAATTCCATGTTGACAGATAATGAATAGTTGATTTTGAGATATAACTGCACTATTGTGCAGAAGCTTTATGTAGAATAGTTTATGTTTGATATCTTCTAGTAATGCTGTTTGTCTTCTAGTAATGCTGTCCGATCTTAAAGGAACTTCTTCATGAGGTGTCCAGGAGTATTTTTAACTCAACTCCTTATATATGGAATAGTATGCTATTGTTGAGCCTCCTGATTTGCTGTTTCAAATGCATATTTGTTTACAAACCTTCGTTTGGAAGTGTAAGATAGTCAGGTAATAATTTGGTTCTGCGGAAGCAAATATTTGAAGCCATTTTTGCGCCTTACGCTAAAATACGAAAACTGAGTTTCTATATAATACATCTAGGACACTAGTAGTGTGAAAGAGGCTGGGCTGCCCAAGGCTGGTGAATGTGTTAGCAGTCGAATATTAACAGCTTTCTGTCGTCGGGAACCCATATTAATGATAGTTAATATTCATGAACTTAGACAGCATTACCTTTCTACTTCTATCTCAAAATAGAAATAGTTAGAGGGGAAATGAGTGGTAGAAAATTGTATGATACTTGTAATCATCGTAGAATGTGAATAGAAATGTTTGACCAGTTTTTATTTTGAAATGGAAACATAAAAATAACTTGGGCTTATGTGATGATGTCTTCTTTAACTTCCAACAGAGGTGCAAAGTGCAAGGTTCAGTTAAGATTTAAGTCATGCTATTGGACCGTGCACAAGTCATGCTATCCTGGCTCGACTAACTTTATGTCACTATTCCACAAGTGGAGAATGTATGACACTTAAAACAGCTATTTGATAAGAAAAAGAAAACTTGAATGGGGTTTGGACCAATGATAAACTAGAACTTGGAAACACAAGGGCTTCAATTGTTGACGAAGAGGCATGAGGTTTAGCAAAAAGATTGCATCCCAATACTTGGTCTAGCAATGTATTGCCATATAGTGAAAAGAAGCAAATCTTTGGTCCCTATTAGTGGTGGGGGATTGGGACTGCTGTGTGCTTTTCCAAGTTTCCAAACTTTTACTTTCTTGAACACTTCCTTTACTTTTCAGCCTAGAGATTTAAGAGAGACATTCAACTTTTGAATAGGCTGCTTTTCGCCTTTCCATGTTAAGCACTTGTCATTGAAGCATACTTGAGCTTCAAATGGTGGCTCCCCTTTGTCTTCAAGACTCCGACTTTATTCTCTTCTTGTTAAAAACTTTGGTCATGGACATGTATGATGTATAGTATCTTGAACACGGCTGGAGAATAAAACGTACAAGATTGTAGCGTTTGTTTCTTTGCTACAGAGTCGAGTTTATCAAATCTACTCACTCTTATTGCAGGTCACCAGAGGATCAAAAGAAAACCGCAATCAGGTACAAATCAGAGAAGAGAAATGAGATGACAGAAGAGGGTTATAGGATACTGGGTAACTCTGGAGATCAGTGGAGTGATTTATTGGGTTCTTCCATCTCTAACCGTTCATTCAAGCTTCCAAATCCCATGTATTATATTCCATAGTTTGACAGCTTAGTTTCTATTTAAATCTTTCTTTCTGACTGAATATTGTTAAAGAAATACTTGTACATATGATTGGAGTCATCATTCTTTAAACCCTTGAAGGGTCCTTGAAACAAAGTTTTCTGCTACTTATGAGAGTGAGAATTCTACATACTATATGGGTTTAGAACTTAGTTTTGAGCCTATTTTTTCAAAATCTAGTACAACTTTTTAATAATTTGGTTACTATTTTTTAGTTTTAGTATTGTTTTTGTAATTTTATTACCATGTTTAGTCTCAATATTTTTTTCTATTAAAATTTGTTTTCATTTTTTTGTTTGGGAAAGTGTAAATTTATTAAATATAAAAACCAAAAAAAACCAAAAGAAAACGAAACATTCAGTTTTGAGACTAAAAAGACAGAACCGGCACCGAATATTTCGCTTCGGTTTCTGTCCTTTTACTAACTGAAATCGAAAACCAAACGTTCATGCCTAGTTTAGACTTCACTTTTTCGAAATACTCGTAGAAGACCATGGTATTTTGACACATCGTCTTCGAAAGTTTATTTAGGTAGTGTCAATATGATTGTAGACCAGGGCTTAATTAATTAGATTGGGTACAAAATGATCAAGCATATTATATAGGTGAAAGCTTAGTGCATGTGCAATCCACCATTTGCCAACCAATTTCTAGTCCAAGTGATATCATATATAGACAAAAAGTCAAAATATTTATTGACGCTAAAACTATAATAATTTGACACGACATATTCTTATTTCTTCAGTGCCCACAGTGATGAGGTCTACATCGATTTTTGAAGGGTTCATAAAAGTGTGGGTTAGACCTCCACTCTTGAGCTAGCTAGAGTTAGGATTCATCATCTTTAGGAATTAGAGCTCCACTCTTTAGGAATCGCGGGTGAGTGCATGTACGAAACTTGTCTATGAACCCAGGCAAGTCGCCGATTAAGGCAACACAAGGACATGCAAAAGCTAGCTTATAAGTGGGGGTATGACCTACGCTTTATGAATTGCCCCTTAACTCCCTTAGGAATCAATGTGAGACGTGATTATAAGTTGAAGATTTTGAATTCAGTACAAGATTGTCTATCTCAAAAGCAATAAAAATGACAAATAATATATATCATGTGAAATATCAAAAGTAGCTCAAAGTTCCAACGTTGAAATATTGTATATAGAAAAAAATAGCAGTCCAATTTCAAAACAGTACTTATTATCCATACCACTGACTTGTTGGTTTTGAAAAGAGTAATGCTATTTAACACTACTAGTGCTTGGCACCATATCAAGGTGGCACTAAATGATAAGTTGAATTAAGTAGATAATTTATTTATTTATTTAATTTCACTTATCATTTAATGACACATTAGATACCAACTAGACTGGTGCAAAGCACCACTGGTGCTACATAGCATTATTCTTTTGAAAACTATAATGTCAAAAATTTCAAGAAATTGTAATTGATGGTTCCCAAAATTCACATGGATTCCAATCGAGTAGTAGTAGTATAAAATTTGTCGCCAAATTTCTCCGTGTATGGTACAGGAAAGGAACATGACTTTGGGAGTGGGTCCCACTTTTTAAATAATGCTATCAAATTATCAATCACATCTTGAGTGGGGTCATTAGCAACTAGTTAATATGATAATCAATTATTAGTGCACCTAACTACCTTCTAAAATAAAAAGATTGATGTAACAGAGAGATCATTGATGGGAAAAAAACAGAGTCACCATCCTATGGAAAACTATCTAGTCGATAATAAAAGATGATTTACTAAAGTTACTATACAAACTAAAAAATCATGTTAAACTTCGTTCGGTGAGAATCCGAATGTAAAAAAGTTCATCTAACGACTAACGGCACTAGCATTATATGGGTTTCCAATTGACTTCCTCTAAACAATACTTTTATCATACCCTTTGCCCTGGCTAAGGAGGAGTTGGCACTATCGACCCAATAACGAGGTAAAGAATGATGGACCATCCAACGAGTAATGCTCTTCATATTTACGAATGATGTGATGTTACATGAAATGTTAATAAAACATATACACATTGTATTGATCTTATATTATTTAATAACATCCCAATGTTATTAAGTGAAATAACCAGTATCATTTACAGCTATAGTATCAAATATATCATTTTATCCTTTAACACATTTTTTTCTTCCTTTTTTTCCCTTTTCTTGGAGGGGCTTAGAGCATAATTAGTGTTAGGGGTAAAAACTCAAATTTAAGTTTTTACCCCTAACAAAATCAAATTATGTATGAGTGAAGGGGGAACAGCCATTTGTCGGGGGAAAAAAGGTAAAAGAGGTGCTACCCCCAACTTCATTCCTTAAAATAATATATAATAAATTTTAAAAAAATTAATATTATATAAAAAATTGAATATAAATTGTATGACAAAAAAATAATGATAAAATAATGTGTAAAAAAATAAACAAAATCTTTTAATATGTTTTCCTCCCAATTTTTCCCCCTACACATTATTTGGAAATAGGTTTTTTCCCCCTAATTTTTTCCCTTTAAGTTTTTTCTCTTTTACTTTTTTCCTCCAACATTAATCTTGCTCTTATTTGACATGTCCCTCTCATTAGTTGGACCAAAAATCCAAATAATTTCATGTATTATTATTATTATTTTTGAATCCACCCGAGAGGAATTGGGGGCCCTCCACTCCCAACGTTGAAACACAAAAGCAATTGTTATATTGCAGTCGTATGAAATGTTTTTTGACGGAAACGGAAATGCGATGCATATATTGATTAACAACCGGTCGAAGCCAAATCGGCATTCCTATGAAATGTTTGGCCTCTTTAAAAGTCTCTTTTCTTTTTTTTTTTTCTGTAGTAACTATACTTTACTATGGTATTAATCAAGTAACAAGACTTTAGTTTAATCAAGTAACTATACTTATTCAAACTGAGTAACGACACTTCATCATTTATATTGATAGATATTGATAATGTGACGGTCAATAAATAATTGTCATTATATATTTTATGGATGCTAAATTTATTCCACATCAATAACTAATATTGACGTGTAAGACCATTATTGAACAATTTACACGTTTTCAGAGCTACTGGAATTGAATTTCGTGATCTTAATTGAAATCAATTCAAAGCATAATTTTTTTTTCTTTTTTCGGGATTAAATCAAATTGCAGTATGTTTATTCAGTTGAACAAAAATACAAAATTGAAGCACAATTTCTTGATTGAAACTAGAAAAGAAGTACATATATACCATAAATGAGGAAAACTTTTGTATTGAAATCAAATATAATTACTCAAGTTGGAAAATTTTCAAGCACTTCCTGAAAGTTTTGTTAAAAACTTCCCACATCATGTGCCATGCATCGTGTATTTCAAACTTAAACTATGTGTTTTTAAATTCACATGGCATACATCTATGTATGTCACATAAGAGGAAAGTTTTTTAACAAAACTTTTTGAAAGTGCTTGAAAGGGACTTTACTCGAGTAAACAAAATTGAAATATACTAACTTAACGTTATTATGAAATTGAACCAACCTTTCTTGAGATTAATGGTTCAACTAACAAGTTGAATGCCAACCATATTTTGCATAAAAGATAAAGTTGTCCAACCCAACTTATAAAAGCTGGCCATTTTCCAACGTCATACCCATTCGATGTGGTATGTCGTGGCCTTAAATAAATTATCGTAGGGTGCCTTAATTAGGATTTAATTTAATGGAGTTTAAAATTAAGTTCCAATTGATATTTTAAAAATTGGGTTGAACATTAATTTGAATGTCAACGCTGATGATAAGCAATACAAACGCGTTGTAAGCTATAAATATAAGAGCTTTAAATGAACTAATATAAAACGTAACACTAAACTCAACAATGACGTATAAACAAGATACAAAGCAACCACACATACCAAATTACTACTTCAAGTTATATGATCATGGATACCCTTTTATGTTTAGAAGAAGTGTCATTTGTCCATTTCTTGTTACAATTCTGACGCTTTCCTATTATAGTAATAATTTTATTTATTGATATTTCATTTTTCTTTTTAGTACAATACATTAGTATTAGTATTTAAGCAAAACCAGCAACCCTAATCCAATGTATTTATTGCACATTGTCTTGTAATTTTTCCTTTTTTCATTAATTAATCAAATCAACTTGATAACTTCAATTTCACACACTTATGAGCAATGAATGAATAAAAAGACAATAAAAGTTATCTTATTCTCAAGATAAATAAAATGATGCTTTGTGGTGTTTTATTTTCTTAAAAGGCCAAAGATGCTCTAAATTGTATCACATTTAAAACACCAAGACCATTTTATCTTCCATTCAAAGAAGAAAAATCAACTTAAGATATTATATTTTTAAAGACGCACTATCTTTTCTATATTACCATTTTTCATTTCTAAGTTCTTCATCGTTAACACTCCAGAGTACTCGAGTTTTCGCTCCCAAACCCTCTTTATTTGTTTATTTAAATGAACAACAATTTTTTCTTTTTTAATTTTGAAAAAGGATAGTACTTTTTTTTAAAAAAAATTTTTTTCCAAATTTCTTAGAGTTAATTGAGCAATAATTTCAATTCATTTTTCCTCATTTACTGTTTGGAGTTACAGGGACGTCCATTCAAGCACGGCATAAACTCCCTCTCTCTCTCTCAACTTCGTCTGCACACAGTCCCAGAAGTCAGAATCTTGTTTCATTGCTTTGATAAATTCCCGAAACTCCAAGAATGGGGTTTCTCCAGTCTTCAGAAAATCTAAGCTGAGAAAATCCCTATCAGTATAGATTTTCTTCCATTTACATAGCTTTTTTTTTACTGATGTGATCACCTTTTCAGTTTTCCTCTGCGTTTTCAGTTGAAATAGCTCCACCATTTCCAGATCTTGGGTCCATCTTATTTTCCAGAAAAAAACTCACAAATTTAACCTTTAAACCCCCTTAAAAATTCCCAAGAATCATATTTTTCCTGAGATGGAACACAGATACAAGCTCATATTAACCATAGGGCTAACCTCATTAACGTTCTTAACAATTCTTTCCTTAATAATCTTTTGTTGTAGACGAAGAAAACCTCAAAATGTTTCAAGAGACATTGAATCTAGCGTCGATTGCAAGGAAATTGGTGGGGTAATAAATACAGAGGAATTTTTAATTAGGTTTCAGGGTGTTGAAGATCTAACTGTACGTGAATTACTGGATGCCCCTGGTGAGGTTATAGGAAAATCGACCTATGGAACTCTGTACAGGGCTAATTTGGTGAATTCAAATTCATTCACATTGCTAAGGTTCTTGAGGCCTACTTGCACTTTGAGGATGAAAGAAGTTTTACCTGTTATAGAGTTGCTGGGGTCTATTAGGCATCCAAATTTGGTGCCCCTGAATGCATTCTATGCAGGGCCTAGAGGGGAGAAGCTTCTGGTTCATCCCTTCTATGGGCTAGGGAATTTGGCCCAATTCATCAGAGGTAAGACTCTTACTTATATTGACTTCTTTTTAGTATATTATTCTTTTCACTTTTAGTATTTGTTTGGTTAATGTTTCAGAAAAGGGTCATGGGTTTTTGCAATTAGCACTATGTTTAGATAGGCAAACGTAGAATTAGATAAGCTATTCTTGATGCAATATTAATAAGTTTGTGAAAGATTTGCAATTCAAGAATGGAAAGGAAGGGTAACTTTGAAGGAAATAATTATGGATTTCCAATTACCTTATTTTAGGATTACATTAGCTTTTCTTGATGCGGAACAGTTGTAAGAAACATACATTTCAAGATTTGGAAGAAGTAAATGATCTTCTTCTCTTCTACTGCAATTTTTTCAAATGTTCATTAGTTCTATGTTTTAGTTAAATTGACATTGGGGCTGGAGGTATATGTTCTTCACGTAATAAGCTTTTCATATGAGTTTCCAGGTTCTATTCTTCTTCACAAAAGAGATGATTAAATGTTTCTAACATGTCGTTTGCTTCTCAACTGGATTCGTATAAAAACTGGCTCTCTTTACTTGTGAGTTCTCTGATACTGTTCCACTGTCTTATTTGCACCCAAAAAAATGGCATTTGTCTCTTTTTGTTTGCATATTTTCCTTATTAAATTTAACAGTTGTATGGACTCTTGGTCTTGGACTATGGGAAAAGCTTGCTGAGTAGTCTTTGGCTGGATTTTGAATATTTGTCTGTGTCTGTAACATTCAGACCCCTCCACATGTGTAGATACTGTTTCGGATTTCTTTCACTGCATGATTCCTGTGCATATGCATGATTAGAAAAATAATTTTCTTTGATGCACAGATGGTAATGGCGCGGCTCACAAATGGCCGATCATATGTAGGATCTCCATCGGCATAGCTAGAGGGGTTCATTATCTTCATACTGCATTTGGGAAGCCCATAGTCCACGGAAATCTCAAGTCGAAGAACATACTGCTGGATCGTAATTACCAACCTTACGTATCAGATTTCGGCCTGCATCTTCTCTTAAGTGCAACGGCCGGGCAACAAATGCTTGAAGCATCTGCATCTCAGGGATATAAGGCACCTGAGTTGATTAAAATGAAAGATGCAAGATCGGAAGAGCACACGTCATGTCTATAGCGTCGGGGTAATCCTCCTAGAATTACTCACTGGAAAAGAACCTATTGATGAAAACCCTACTCCCTATCAAGACTTTTATTTGCCAAATGCCTTGAGGGCGGCAATTCTTGATGATCGAATTACAGATTTGTTTCACCCGGACATCCTTCTCAGTCGAAACAACAATCAGACTGTAGTCACCGAAGATCACATTCTCGGATTTTTTCAACTTGCAATGGCTTGTTGTTCTCCCTCAACTCCCCTTCGGCCTGATATTAAGCAAATTCTAGACAAGCTTGAAGAAATTGCCAAGTGACAATCTTGGATCAGTGATGAAACTGTAACATGAGGATCACGACCTTCGGTTTTTCAACTTGATCACAATTGACTTCTCCGTCGACATTGATTGATTTTAGGCCGAAGACAACCATTGCCCATTGGTTTGCTTCTTGAGGCATAGCCGTAGTCAGACCTTCAGGGAATCAATTATATGTCATCCAATGAATCAGAGAGAAGAATGCAATTGTCACATTACAATAACATGTTAAAGTAGTATTTAGTCTGATGTGACTGTTAAGACTCTAGTGAATATAGCAGAGTCAAGAAAAAGGATTCTTGGAAGTTGGGAAGAGAGCGGTGAACATGTACATTTTTCAGTAGCACTAGAAGCGTTGACCCAGCAGTTTCCGAAGATTGGATACCAGTTAAGCTGGCATTTACCGTTGTTCCTGGTATTTATTCGATTCTTCTACCCCTCCTGGTAGTGATTCGAGCAGTTTTAAGATCATAAACATTTGTTGAAGAATCTATTATCTTCAGTTTTCCCTTCATAATTCAAAAATTCTTTGAAACTGAAGTTACTGCAAAAATGCTACAATCAAATTGTGAAGTTATTTCCTGAATCATATTTTATTGTTATTTCTTCCCTTTCAAACAAATATACAGACAGATCAGAACATTCCATTTCTTGCCTTTATATTCGTTCTGGCAAATGGCAATGGGATGGTATTAGCTGTTGGGTTGGACTTTGTCAGAAAATACACTCTCGTAAGTCGTGACATGGTGGATTTTTTATTTTCTTAATAATGTCAACTTCTCAATCTGGTGGATGCATCAATCATTGAAGATTACCCTTAGTCAGATCTTCTCTTGACTTTTTAACATTTTATTCATTTCAATTTCAAGGGATCAAGAACTTACGGAATGAAGCATTTGTCTGTTCTTAATTAGATGATCATTTTTCTTGTAGAAAACAGCATTTTGCCGTTCTTGACATTCAATAAAAGAGATTTTATGATCTTTTTGCTACAGTGCTGACTTTTCTACTTGTAAAATTTATTTTTCACCCAGATGAAAAATGGCATTTACTTTTAAAAATCATTCATTCCAATTTTCGTTTCGTAGTATATTACTTGACATCCGATACAAGAGACTTAAAATTCATATAAGATAAATTTTTTGCTTCTTCTAGCCATGATCTCTAGAAAAGCAGACCTCCTCTAGAATCTACTCTAAAGCGAGGATGCTTTCAGAAAATTACTCCAACAAGTTCAAAAAGTAACTTTTGAAATCATCATAAATGGACTCTTAATTAATCCACATGGACATGGGCAACAAACTTGAGTGTTGGAGAAAGTGTTAATACCGATCTCATCAAACATTTGGCCAAAGCCAACAGAATACAAGTTATACATATATGATGATGATAGGAACATACAGGAAAAGGTAATGATTAGGCTCCTGTGAAACCATTGAAGATTATGTTACATCAGACCCATTGAAGTTTATGTGCAATTTAACCTGAGGAATTCCAAAAGTAAAAATCCCACTACAGTCAGCTCACAAGAGTAAGACATCTCATGGGGCATTCAGCATCCAGCATCCAGCTATGAAAGTGACTCCATAATTTGCTCAGCTCATGGCAAGTGACTTAGATGCCCTCAGTTGCAAAACCCAGGTGACTGTCTGATAATAACTGTTTGCTTCTTCGAGAGAAGACTTTCTTCTCTCTTCCAATGAAGCCAATTTCTTTTCTCATCTCGTCTCTTACGTGTGCTCTTCCGATCTCTGAGCAGCAGCACCATCACATGTGAAATTTAGCTTATAGGCTAGAATGCACAGTCCAAATTCTTCAAGCGAAAGAGGCTTCATCATCACTGTAATATAGTATCTATCCTTTATAAAGTAATTACTTGGCCATATAGCAGAAGGTTTCATTATGTTTCTAGTGAAAAAAAGTCATGTGAATATGGATAGGGTACCATATGGACATTTTGGGGAATTCCTATGCTTCAGCACCTCCAGCAAACAAGCTAACGAGGCCTCGGAATACTTGAGCAGAGAGTCGGTGAGCTAGAAAAAGCTCGCCATCAACATTCCATGCACCCTCCTTTCCAAAGGACGTGAATGTGAAAGCAGAAGTCTATTCAAAGACCCAAAGAAAAAAAGGGAAAGTCAGAATGGAAAAGCTAAGGGAAACAGGAATGCTGTATTGCAGTGAAACATACTTTGTGGTGTTCAACAAAGTCAAAATCCAGCGGTTTTCCACCTCTCCTTGTAAGCTGAATAAGATGCCTGAGTATGAACCAAGGATCATGAGAAAATGTCAGGCTTAAACCACTCACCCTCTCCAGGTTTTAGATCTGAGACTGTTAGATCACTGTGCAAAAGAACAGTTCAGCGAATGTCAACTTGCATGTATATGTAGATATATTACTCCCTTCATCCCATTTACCTTGTCCACATTTCCTTTTTGGTTTGTCTCCACATTCCAGTTTTGGTTTGTCTCATTAACTTTGTCCTATTTATATATTTACTTGAAAATGTAAACCTAATTTTTGGAATATGTCAAACAATAAGGGTATTTCAGGAAGTTAGTTTGTAAATTCCTTTTCCCAATACTTTTCTTAATCCTTGTGTAAAAAGCAAAGTGGGCAAAGTAAATGAAACGGAGGGAGTATACACATTCTGCACACACACACACACACACACACAGAGCTTGGAATTCAATTACCATAGATAAAATGGGCGAGGACAGTCTCTAATCAATACAAGATGCATAAACCCGTCAGAAAGATGAGCATCAGCAACCAGGCCATCAGGTGCTTTTTCATTTCGGCAAGAGATGACAGCAGCACCAACACTGAGAAAACGTCCTTTGGACCTTAACCATCTTGATCCTTCAGAGTTTGGAACGGGCATCGGGGGCCTTTTTGAGTTACACACGCTGCAGTTTGCTTGACAACTCACCCGACTAGACTTTATAGGGAGCCACCGAAGTGGCCTACTCATGTTATCAGAAGACTCTCTCTCTGGACTCGAGTTTCCTTTTTCTGATTCAACTTCTAGATAATTCACTTCAGCCTCATATGACCTTGAAATGAATAGCACAACGGAAAAGTTTAAGAAATAATCTGTGCATAAACAATTGACATGGAGGCTGAAGTCAAACTTTTCCAGCCTAAAAGTGCTGACTAGATTCGCTGGTGAGGGAATGATGATTAAAGAGAGAGAGAAGCATAATAAGTTTGCTATACTTAGCTTAATGGCTACAGAAGAAATATTTCAATGATACAATCAGGAAAATATGATTCTTTTATTTAATTACCCTATTTTACTTACAGGCAAACTACTGTGATATAAGATCGGAAGAGCGAATCATCATAGAAATGAGAGAAAGGCCAAAGAAATAAAATATGCATTTTTCATATAGCAAGCCAAGTAATACAATATTCCAGCATTAAGTTTCAGTTCTTACATTTACATAGTTTTTAAATGAAAAATAGCCAACTTACTAAAATACAATATGTTCTAAGACACTTCAATTCAAATCTATTAAAAACAGGAAATCTATATGCATATACATGTGTGTGACTGTGTGTGTTTGTGTAGTTTTATGGTAGAAGTTATCTAAATTCCATCTCTCCCACACTTTTGGCATGAGGAAATTTTTAAGAAAAATAATCTTCAATCTGAAAAGGGGAAAATTTTGACAAACCGATCACAACTGCTACTGGTTTTCCCAGAGGCGGAGCCAGGAGTTTTGCTCAGTGTGGTCAGAAATATTTAAGAAAGACAACTATAAATGGTGTACTTTACAGCCTCCTTCCATGTGCACTTTGTGCAAGAGAGGCTGGGCATTCCGCAATCTAAGAAACTGTCCAGATTTCTAAGAAACCTCTTTCCATTGTTATTTGTTAACAACCAAAATCTAAGACTAAGAGCTCTTTGATTTAAGTTCATGGGAAAAACAATGGCAACAAAATCCCCGAATATTTTCCTTTACTAGCAAACTCATTAAATTACCATCAGGGAGCATTTTAACGGGGAGAGCAGTTTCTAATGAACAAGAAACAATTCAAGATTTCGTTTCACAAAATTATTGGTTTCTTTTTTGCTATTCGTTTTAATTTCTATTTGAAGCCCTGGGATGAGATATATTTTATTTGCATTATTCCACTTCAAAAAATAAAAATTAAACAAAAGTAATGCTAAAGGGAAGAAATGAAAAGTAATGCTAAAGCTTTGGACTTGTCCCACATCGGATTATTAACCGGGATAAATGAGTGCATCGGATTACACCGCCTTGGATTCAGTAAGTCGGTGGAAATTTTCTTCTTGGATTAATTGTGCAAATTGGCCCAGTTATAATATATATTTTTCTGACATGATGACTAGTGCACTTGGGCTTAAGTTTAGTGCAGTCAACCCAAAACATTAGCGAGACGCAGCTAAGGTCACTGCGGTCTAAGGTTAGCTCCATCCCTGGGTTTTCCCTGATTGTAAGTGACTAAAGGGGATTCTCCAGAAATCTCTGTTTCCTAGTTTTTTGCATAGCAAGCAAGACTGTTAAAAATCAAATTACAACACAAAGACCACATATTATGCCTAGATGGACAAATAGAGAGACTAAGGCTCTCTTTTATCAATCAACTAATATAGACAACTGATGCATACCTATGCTGAAGGAACACCTTTGTTCCCGCATAGTCATATCGTTTAGGACCCATCCATCGATACTTTTCACTTTCTGTAATGACATCTCCATAGAAACCATACCTGATAATGATTAAGAAAAAATTAATAAAAGGAAGTGAATTCGTAAAAATGAAGTCTGAAAAAAATTCTTTTTTCAAATAATTATCCTCATTTAGATGCAAAACTGGGTCAATAGTCAATGCTGATCCATAATTTAGCAGGAGGAACTGTAGCATTGTATTGCATGATTTGTAATGTTAATATTTTAATCTTAGGACAAAAACTAAAAATAAATAATAAACTTGCATGATATTTTTTATATCCCTAAGCATGTAGTTGGAACAATGATAAACTCCAGAGCAGTTGCTTAGGTTGACTGGGTTTCTCAGACAGCTAGATTGACAAAAAAGAATTTGAAAACTAGAAGCGCATTTCAAGAACAAAATATTAAAAGTTCTGCACACTGACAACCAGCTTAAAGAAACTTCATGTAAAACAAATAAAAACTAGGCCATTTAAAACTAAGAAACACTAGACTTCAGGAGCATCATACATGTACATTTAGAAAGTGCACATAATAACCAATTAATATATATATCTAATAGAGAATATTCTCATTGAAAATTTCAGAATAATACAGAGAACTGAGAGAAGTCAGAAGTGTTGTTAATATATGCACAAGGTAAGTTAGAAACAAACTATAATTTGCACATATCAAACGCAAAAATAGCAGGTATACTTTAATAAATGGAACTAATGATATATGAATACCCAGCAAAAGATGCTGCATAGCGTACAGAGGGTTCATTGCTCGATGCAGGTGTCGTTTTCCATCTTACAAGTTGAGCAATATCAAGGTTCACCCTTTTGCCAAGGACGATATGTAATGCTGATGTCATAGGGTCTCGAGCTCCGGTAGTGCTGCAAAAGTGAAATTTTAGTGAGCAAGGATAATACTAGAAACATAAATCCAGAAACTCAGGAGGAATGAAGAATCTGGCCGATAACACAAAGTACTGAAGGGTAATAAAGAACAGGAAATTGCTTACAAACACTAAAACTCTGAACTTGTATTTAATAAACCTGACCATATATTTATGATTGAAATATCTGTTAAACATGAAATAAAAAGATCTTCAGCTTCCATTTGATATGTTCTCTGATGGTAGCAAATGACCTGATCATTCCCACATCCCAAATGCCTAATAAGTTTACAAGATATTCAAGATCAACTCCTTGATATTTATTTTGCTTGTATTGCATAGATTAAGTCACTAAGCAAGATTGAAAGCCCTACTGAAAGTTGGAAATGTTCAATATCCTTGCAAGCCGGTAAAGAAAAACTGAAACCGATCCTAAAAGTTTGACATGCTTCAAGATCTTTGGACAACGTATTTGATGCAAACATCACATAACTAGGTTAAACCTTCAATCTAATGCCATAACTGATATTTTCAAGCACCTTGTACATCCAAAAGTAAGTCAAATTAGAACAGAGTGTGAAAAGGGGGAAAAAAGGATAACAGATAGGTCTCAGCAGAAATTCATTCAGGAGAACCACATATTCCTCAAAGAAGACAAGACAAACAAGGCAAGGCTCATGAATCTCAAGGAACAAGTAAAATGTAGAGGAAAAAAAAGCTAAAACATACCATATAACAATCGCATCAGTAGACCCAGCGGGTATTATCCCAATTCTGAACCGTTCATTTGGAAAAGAAAACTCCGGATCCTGTTCTGCGTGTAACATCAGAAAAACAGTAGTTAGAGACAAAGCATTACTTGCTCTACTAATTATATACTATGTTACCAGAATGTAAGTCATTCTCATAGTCCACAGATGCACCCATGGCAAGCATCCTTGGCTAGGCTTGAAAGTAAAAAAGATCCAAAAAATATAAAATCATTTGCAGAAATAAGAAAATTAAATTACTTTACTTGATTTGAGGAGAAAGTTAATTTTAAAAGGAAACTTTGATTACATAAGAGTAAGAAAAAGAAACATTTCTTAACATATCTGGGATAAAAAGTTCCTAAAGTATAACAGTTATTTTAATTAAGGTCAAACACATCATATATAAAGGAGGATTTACCAACCAAAATTTGGGGCCTGAGGTTCGTTACATTCAGAATCAGTGAGAAGAGGAGACTGATCATTATGATCACAAGACCCTAAGATGGTTTCCTCAGTGTCATGAATTGTACACAACTCATTTTCAACAGGATCTGGTGGATATGGAGCCTTATGCCTTGATAAGAGAAGACCATTAAGAATTTCATTGAAGAACCCATCTCCTCCCTAGAAATATATCAGAATAAGGAAAGAACAAGAAATTAACATTAAACCAAAAACTATAATAAATGGAAAAAAGAAAAAGAAAAATTAAGTAAACAGTATCAACATTGAGTACAGAGAAATCATATTGCTAGACTCAATAAGATTAGCCTAAGGACCCACTAAACCCCACCAACACTGGGACAACACCAGAAAACCAAACATAACAATATAGCAATCATCCAGGGTTGGAAATCCATAAAAATAGCAAATTTGTTCTTTAGCAAAAGACAAAGGTCCTGTATACAAGAAATATTTGCAGGAAGTTTTGCAGCAGAACCATAAGTATCAATCATAATCATATGAATCTGCGGGTCAGAAGGAG
>CAVNYN010169959.1:0-22271 GCA_963692815.1 Nyctanthes arbor-tristis
CCCCCCCCCCCCCCAAAAAAAAAAAAAAAATCCCAACAAAAAAAAGTTTATTGATTTTTGACAATCACGTAGCTTGGAAATGGGATTATTCGCAAGTTTCAATTGTGGGAGCAGTTTATGTGTTGCATGATACCTGTGTCACATTTGTTCGATCAAGACAATCAATGCAGTTACTTCTAATTATGCCTCCTTGTTCTGCTACAATCTTCCTTTCAGGATCGACCAGGAAATATCTGCTCAGCTGGAGTAGTAAATATTAAAATGTATTATGAAGATCCCATATGGCCACACCTACTTCAGGAAAGAAAGAAGAAACCCAATGGATGTATCACAGATCAGAATATCTGTTCATTACCCTTGTTTCTCAAAGTCTTCCGAAATTTGATCGTAGAGAAGGTGTAAATTATCAAAATTTGAGTTTCCGCAGGACTTGTGGAAGTCAAATGAGACGTATCTGGAGCATATAGCATAAAAGCATATGAGCTATTGTTTTACTTCCTCGCTTGAAACATGATGAAAATGTAAGCTACCAATTTTGCAAGTGATTGTAGCATGCATTGTCAAGTACTTGCTCGTGATCAATACAAAATAATGAAATTAGAACTCATTTGTGATCTAGTTAATTTGACCATACTAATTTAAAACAAACCACCGAATAAAGCTACTATCTGGAATAATGCTAGTCCATTAGAAATTGATATCGAAATAGTATACTTGCTATTCCTTCCTAATATCACTTGCCACAGTCTACTAACGCTATTTCCAGTGTTCTATAAAGCGTGCCTAGGCATAAGGCATGGGTAAGGCGCGTAGCTTTGTCCAAAAGTGTGTAAAAAGCAGGTCAACCAAAAGCGTTGACTGACTAAGCATGTCTAGGTGTGCCTAAGTGCGATTAAACGTGCCTAGGCAAGCTTAGACGTGAATTAAACATGTCTGGGCAAGACTCATCCTTTTTTTGAATGTTCCATGTGAAACTAACTCCAAACTAAAAGACCAAACTGAAACCCAGAAAAGTGGTCCTGAATTTAAACCCCTATATGAGAAATAAAGAAGAGAGGTGCAGTCAGAAAAGAGAGGAAACTATGTGACTTGTGAGAGAAAAACATAAAATTTGTATTTTGAAATTGTAGAAGAAATTATTAGTAAATACATATTAACAATTCTAAATGTTTTTGCTCATTTGGTATACATTATTTCAGTTCTTTAATGAGTTTATATTGATTAAAAATAAAATAATAATAATAAACTGTGAAGCGCTTTTTAATGTCTAGAGCTTGAAGCCTGAGGTCAACACTTTTTAGAATATTGGTTATTTCTATGTACATTTCACAATTTTCCACCCTAATGGTGTGTGGAAACCTAAAATGAGGTAAACTAAGCCATACAGAAAGTAATGGAAACGAATATAGAAGTCACCTCACACTGGGCAGCTTTTGCATTTCTGATGCATAGGCCATACTCAATAAGCCTTCATCCCCATGCTACAAGAGATAACCAAACAAGGACCAAAGAAAAATATGGAGAAATGAGAATTTTGGAACAATAATGAAAAGATCCCCAGAATATAGGTTAGTGCAAAATAAGAAATTTAGGGATCAATGGAAAGGGAAATTGCCTCCAGATAATGTAGTCCATAACATATTACATAATTCAAAAGGTCAACATACTTATTGAATAAATAAACAAACGCACAGCCTTAATAACACATTCAGAGTATGCAAATCAGAACTAAACATTCATTTACAGCATAATTTATGTCCAAGAAACTCAATCACACTGATATCCGCCCAGTAGTTGATCCACAAGGTACCATTTCCAGCAATCATAGAATTGATTCGGAAAGGAAAAATGAAAATCTAGTCTAGTCCAAATTAACTGCCTGTCTCTGCCAAATCTTTCACAGGAACAATTAACAACAAAGAAATAAAGTATTCCTGTATATTCATCTCAGATACATAATGACTGGGGTTTCATAAAGGAAAACTGACCTTATCTGTCAAGTCAACAGCAACACACTCTCCATATCTTTGCAATAGATCATTAAAATGGCGCTCTACAATCTTTGACTGAAAGTACGTACATCAAGGGAAAAAGATGTAACATCCACATCACATTATGTTCTTTAATCTTATAGATAGAAACAAACTGAGGCATGTACATACTGTTTGTTCATGATTAATGATATTGAGGCGTGGTTTATAGCTCAAATCAACAATCTGCTCCCACAGGAGTGGAATTGAACCGCGAACCTGAGAAACAAATACTTTTCATATATGAACTAGGTTTGTCACTTTGGAAATACCGCAGAACTTTACGTGTCTAGTCCACCTTGGTTATATATTTAATAAAAAGGTGGAATTTGAACATGAACACTGCTATGATAAATTGAACATTTTGTGAACTGTCTGGAATTGACAATAAAGGCGAATTAGTGTTTCCTCTGACAATAAAGGCTAATTAGTGTTTCCTCTACATAGAAGTATATGCATCTGAGAACATCTTGTCGAACTCAAGAAAATGGGTGAGAGCTCCAAATTGTTCAAGAGCGAAAGGGAAGACAATATACGGTCTAACAAAAACTTATTGTTGCCTTTTCGGCAATAAATATTCTCACCCACAAATTAGGCATTGATGCATAGATTCTAAAGATCACAACTGGGGGAAAAAAGAAAGAGGAGGAAGAGAAGAAGAAGTAGTTTCGAAGGATAGGTATCAGTTTAATCAGAAATAATGTATATATTAACCAAATTACACTCAAATGAAGTGCTCGTATCAATATTAAAGCCTAAAAATTTGTTGCCCATACACTTGGTACCACTCTTATCATGAAGCAGTTAAATCTCATATTAAATTCCTTCACACTATAGGACCATGAGGAGTGATGCAGACCTGCAGAAAAGAGGAGATATAACCATCACACTGAAGCAGCTGTTCGGTTTCTATAAAATTAGCAGTATCTCCTTCTAGATTGGCCCCTCTTCTCCACATTCTTGTCCCTGGTTTCAACACCAAAACTTTTCAGAAAAACATTTTATTAAGCATAGCAGTTGTAAAAGAAGTAAATAAATCCTCAGGATCTTTACCTAGACGCCGAGTACACCTCCGTGAAATTAATGATATTACTGCAGGTGAGTTTTTCAGCTTGATTTCTCCAGTCTGGAAGCTTTAGTCTTAGTTAAGTACAGACATGATATTTGTGGCCAAAAAATCATATCTACTTTGGGTGTTCCCAGAACAAATACTACAAAGAGGCTTTGGGGGGGGGGGAGGGAGGGAGAGGGGGGGGGAGAGAGAGAGAGAGAGAGAGAGATGAATTGTAAGGATATTTCCTTGTAACAAAGGGATGATAAATCCATCAAGCTGCAAGATGGAAATATATATTAGAAAGGAATACGAGGTCAAATTAGTCTTTGCCAAATAGTGTTCCAGTAATTATAAAGAAGGTTTTGCTTCCAAGCTTCACATAGGTTGCCTGAAATTTTTACTAGTGAAAAGAACCACTCTAAGAGACAAGCAGTCTTATGTCAAGATGGGATCATAAAAGAGAATTAAACATAATCTCTGTTCTCCTCTCGAGTGACAAGTAAGGGGGAGTTGCTATTTTTCTAAGTGCTGACCTTGTTCTCAATAAGTTCCTCCAGTAGATTTCTGTTCCAAACAAATCGTGGGTCAGCCTGTAATTAACCACGACTACATATAAATAATAGCGATTCTCAATGGAAAAGAAATAAGAAAGAAAAAGAAAAGAAATTGGAAAGGTAAAGTTAGCTACAATATTGAAAAAGCATGGAGAATATTATTCCAGAATTACTTAAAAATCTTCCAATCTGTCCCTAAAATTTCTCAAGCAAGGCACTAATCCCTGTGACAACTGACAATAATAAGACCCTGTTAGCCTTCTCATTAATTCTCGTTCTATTTCAAATTAGAATTTGATCAAACAAATCACAGCCTCATATCTCATTTGTGGGACACACATTTATTACACAAATTTCCATCTTTCAGCTCCACACATTTTCTCTCTTATTTCAAGAAACAATGTGAAGGCTGACAGGAGCTAAAACTTGTAAAACCCCACGTTTACATAAATGGAGATCAAAATTTGCAAATTGACAGAAATTATATATTTGTAGATGTTCGGACTGGACCACGTATAAATTCATCCGAGAGATGGATATTTGAGGACGCCAAAGATGAAGTCAAGTACCTGCTTCCAAACTGGTCTATTCATCCACCCTTCTGCCAGCTTAAATCTTCTCTGCAAGCTGATAAACATCATCAGCTTTCTTGAAAACATTGTAAAGATCTCATGTTGAGTGAAATAATGTCACACCAGAAGATGACAAGTCTATAATTGAAAACATACTTGAGTGTGATATCTGTCCCGTACGAGTAATACAATCCTGGTGTTGATTCCACTATTTTCAACAGAGTCATAAAGTAAGCTTCATCCTTTTTCTGTACGTATTGAAAATTTTAAATGTTAGAGTTTAGCTAGTTCACAGATAACAAGTGAAATAGAGGTAGGGATGTAAACGACCCAGCTGGCTCACGAACCTCGGTCTCGGCTCAAGCTTTTTTGTCTCAAGCCAAAAAACGCCCGAGCCGAGCCGAGCCCAGCTGGGCTCGTCCACCAAAAATTAGGCAGCTCGAGCTTCTTCCGAGCTCGCTCGTTAACTTTTTATTAAGAAAATATTGAAAAATACAATATAAAAAGCCATTTTCCCTATTAAGCCCATATATACGAGCCGGCCCGCACAGGCCAAATGAACCCCGCAGGCCGGCTCGGCTCGCCTCAATTTTGAGGCTCGGCCTGGGCTTTTTACTGGCCGAGCCACGGGCCGCCCGAGCCGGCCGGCTCTTTATGCATCCCTAAATAGAGGCCATGGAAATTTCCAAATTTGGCAACACAAAGGATGTACAGTCTTACTTCTTGGCTACTTAAGAACCTTGAAACCTCATTGCAGGACAGAAACCTCATAGATGTGATGTGGAAAACTGGAAAACCAAGATAAGTTCCCACTTCCGTCCTCGAAGTTACAACTAGTACATGGGTACCTGCAAAATAAAATAGAAGAAAAATTATCGGCTTACAAGGTAGGAATTAACATCATTCGTGATCAATAAAATGATCTTATATAAGTGCGCAGAGAACATATATGCATGCCAGCTTGTGTAAATATCTATGTTCATATATGTATTACTAAAATGTGGGAGAGGAGAACCAAGCAAAGTTCAAATGCAAATATGTTACATACGTGAGTCTCTAGTGGTAATCCTGTGAAATGAACGCAACCAATTTAATCACTTTATGCTTCCCAGAAGTCCTGACCAATATTACTCTCTCTCTCTCTCTCTCTCTCTCTCTCTCTCTCTCTCTCACACACACACACACTCACACACTCACAGAGATCATTGCTTGTACTCAGATATTTATGACATGTCCAGAAGAAGGAAATTTAAGTCGATTGAGTTCCCATCCTATAGAGAAACTAAATGATTCTGAGTCTCCGACCAGCATAAACGTTTTTCTCCGCTGCAAATTGCAAAACAGACTACATATAACATAAAAACCAATTTCAGCATATTAACATAAAATCGAATACTTGCAGAGCAGTTTTCTCTTCAACCTCTTAAACTATTTGCTGGATATTGTGAAGTGTTAAGCCTTCTGTATATTTTCTTCTTCAGTATTTTTCTTTTCGTTCTCTCTTGTAAAACCGTCTTTGCGGTTTATTCATGAAAGATTAAGATGAGCGAATTCATTATCTAACAACCAAATACATTAAAATCTTATACTTTCAGGTTTACTCTTATGTACATAAATGGTCATGTGAAGCAATTAAGAGGATAGCTTGAGTTGGTCTTTATAAAAGCACGCCTTCTAGCAAGCAGTAGCCTAGTTGGTCCTGTCTCGAGACATACATGTAGAGTTAATTGATTGTGGAAGCATTAAAGCATGCAGATGCCATGAGTATTTCATTTTGCAAATTATTTTGTAAAGTACCTGATATCAACCTAATTGTTCCAGCTACCCCATATATGGTTGAAACTTTAGAAGAACTCTCAGGAGCCACTTCGCCTGTGAAAATAAATAATGATACACTTAAGTAACAGCTTAACAAATTGAAAATCATATATCAGGCACTAAATAGAATTTTGCAATTATTTTTACCAGAGAGCAATGAAACTAACTTTTAAAAAATAAATACTTTAATTTCCTTTACAGGAACATAAATTGTCTTAAAACCTTATGCAACAGTATGGTTAGAAGAAATGCTTGATCTCTGTTTTTCAGTTTATACTGTAGTACTTAACTAATAATCATCAAAGTCATGCCATGTAATTATCTATTCTGAATCATTCAACCACCACGAGTAGTGCATCCTTTTACTTTTTGCTGTGATCATTCACATAAACATTTAAATTGAACTTTGTCATTTGCTAATTTGTACTTGAAATACTAACTGGGATTCTTTTAATGACAGTACGGGAGACTCCACATTAAACAAAGGATGCTTCATTTCTACTAGCATTTAAAATTTGAGCCTTTCGCTCTAGTTAATGAAACTGTAAATAAAGTTTCAACTTTTCACAGCGTAAAAAGGCAAAAACTGACCTTCGAGCTTAGTGAAGCTCCCATCATAGCGGCTAATAGAAAATCCTTGATCTGGCGATTCCTTGGATTTGATCACGAATTTGTTAGGGAACTCGTGTAATTCCAATTCAGTCCATAGCTTGAAACAGCTTGTTGAATCTGATTGAATTTCCATTTTCCTTTGCTTTGGATTGTAAACAGAAATTCGATTCCAAGAAGAAATTTTTAAAATCAGAGAAATTGGATTGCCAGAAGTAAAGTCTCGATGGGATGGGTCAATGATTGTTGAATTGAATTAATGAAAGGGTTAATTTCGCAAATCATCCCCAACCTTTAGGTTAAGAACCTGTTTCGTCCCTAACCTTTTTTAAGACACACCACAACCCCCAATCTTTCAAAAATACACACAAATCGTCCCTATTGCTACTATTCCGCCAAATTTTTATAAAAAATACAATTATACCCCCCATAAACATTTTAAATTTTTTTAAAAATATTTAAAAATAATAAAAAACTAAAAAAATCACCACACGTCTCCCTTGCCGCCGATAGCCGCCTGTCGGAATGGACAAAGGAGGTGAATCCCCCCATTTTGCTGTCATTTCTAGCAGCAAAATGCTGCCGGAAATGGCAGCCAAATAGCTGCCAATTCCGACAGAAATGGGAGGTGAATCCCCCTATTTTACTGTATTTCTGACAGAAATAGAGGAGTGAATCCCCCAATTTTGCTGCATTTCTAGCAGAAATAGGGGGTGAATCCCCCCCAATTTAACTGCCAGAAATGGCAGCGAGATGGGGTGGATTCCCCCCCCCCCCACAATTTTGCTGACATTTATGGAGGGGAGGGGTGGGGGTCTCTTTTATTTTCCACTTTTGTTTTTTAGTTGGTGAATAAATGACATGCCTATGTGGCATGTCGTACAGAATGAGGAGAGATTTTAATCTAACCATAGGAGTAGGTAAACAAAATTACATGCTTGATCATTTTTATCAAAATATATTATAATTTCACTTACCACTGATTTGACTATTGATTTGATAACTACTCATTTATAATCATAAATTTCAAACTTCTATTAAATCTACACCACACATTTCACTTCTTTATAATTTCTCTTTATAAATCAACTATCATAAATTAAATCAAATATGCACTTAATTAATGGAAAGTGAGAGAGTGTTGTAACTTGTGACTTGTATAATAATTTTTTTTTTTTAGTGAAATTTGAGAATTGTAATAACGAAAATAATAACCTAAATAACTTGTAAAGAGTATCTATCACTAACATTTTATTGTAAAAAAACTATTCCCTTGCCTGTATTGGTTACTTGATTGGAGGAATAATGCCTAATGTTACTGTCAATGTCAATTCTCATTCCCTTGTGGTGCATGCATTTCGAGGGAGACAGCAAGACGGAGAAAACCGAGTTTTGCTATCTCCCTTTCTTCCATCTCACAGTAAATTGGAGGGGTTCTTTTTAAAACTTTATGGCGGTTTTGTCGTGCAATGATGTACTTCACGTATATTTCAATAGTTACACCTCCAAGCTCCAGAAAAAATACAAAAGGATTGGAGATGATCTTAACATTAGAATAGTAGTGAAATGTGTACTATTCACAAAATATATAAATATGAATGTTTGGTTATTCCCATTTATTGTCGAAAATAATCTGACAGTTACCACGATGTCAACGGTCGCGCATTAATTTTTACTTACCTACACACGCAAAAATGAGAAGCTGCCAAACACATCACTGTAACTTTTATGGCGAGAGAGATGAAAGGGAAATTGGCAGAAGAAGAACTTCCATGGGGTGAGGCCGTGAGGGTAACGTCCAAGCCCGCGTAAAGATGGGGATCAAAATAAAATGCGGAACTTTGGCCCGAACCTTCCAGTTTCTCTTGCAAAATCCAGAATTAGGGTTTTTCTTTATTTGATTCAACAAAATCTAGTCTTTGAGCATCTCTATACATCTGTATAAACTTTTTTTTATGATAATTTATGAAATATGGAACTTCTAATAGCTTTCTTATTTTATTTCCGCTTGAAGCATGGCTAAGGAGGAAATTGGTTCTCGCTCTATATCTGATGAGCCTGATGAGCTCATTATGAGTAGGTTGTTCGATTTAGGCTTTGCTAGTCTTCATACGTTAGTTCTTTTTTTGCGGGAAATTTAATGTGCTGCAGTATGATAGTATAAAGGAAATCAGATATTTCGTGTGAGTTGGATCTGCCGATGATGACTCCACAACTTGTGATGAGTGGAGATGACCACATTGTTTAATCAAATTTTATCGGTCTGAGGCTTATCCCTCCTTAATCTATTTTGGTAATTTGTATTCAGAGTCTGAATTCAGTTGCAGCAATATATGGTCAATGTTCTCACCTTTCTTGTGAGTTTAGCTAGAAATTTTCTTGCCAAAGCTATCTCTTTGACATGGTAAGTGTAGGCTATACCATTGAGCTTCTATGTAGACGGTAGAATTGTTTTATATTTGTGCATTTCTCCATTATAACTTGGAAGAGCTACAGGAAAAAAGAGAAGTCTGGCTGTGTTTACACATAATTTCGATGACAGACTCTGTAGGCTTGTAAGTATAGTGGAGAACTAGAAAGTCTTTTCAAATTTTATTGGTATAAGGCCTGTCCATTTATATTCAAAGTTGAAATGGATTTTGACAGTTTCTACCCGATGTTCCTTTCTACATCAGCTAGAATTACAAAAGTAGTTCTTCTGTGGACGTAATCTTTTTTGTTATGGTGAGAGTGTGCTTGTTCTGTTGATATGGGAGAGATTCTTCATTGGGAAAGAGCATGTTTGGCGATGTAGTAGAATGAGTAAGCCTTTTAGGCAAATCCTTGTTTCCATATGTTGGGTTAGTCACTCTGTTTTATTTAGAAGTGAAAAATTTTGCTTATTGTAAAAGTAAATTTTGCTTGGCAAACTTACTAAAAAGTAGTTTGGAATTTGGATCAATAAAGATTATCTCTTTTGCTCATCTATGAAGTATGAGATAAAAGTAGAAAGAACATCATTGGCATATTGATGTCCGAACTTTTGTAGTTATTTAGGTGTTGCTTCGCATGTATTTTAGGCTGTAGATGGTTGAATTATCTTCTTGATGTTTAGGGGATCCTTTTATTACATTCATAAACGGATGACTTTGTAGGCTTGTAAAGATTGTGGAAATGACCACATCTTTTACTCTACAAATAACATTCTTAGCCTTTGTTTTTGTTTGTGATGTTTCTCTTAGAGGATTTCTACAAATAGAAGAATAAATGTAGCCAATGTGGTATAGTTGATGTGGCTAGTTTTACAGAGTCTTGGCTTCATATCTTACAGAAGTTTTAAGACATTAGTCTTTATTTCTTTATTTCCTATTTATATGGGTTTTTTCTCATGTTAATACAATAGACTGTCTACTTCTTACTTAAAGAACCATGATCCTTTTGCAAAAACGAAACATTTGTTCTAGCTTTATTGTGCAGTTGTTCAAGAAGCAACAGTTACAAACCTTTTAGACTCATGTCACAGTTGCTTCTCCACCTATGATACTTGGGCATGAAAATTCTGATTTTACGATTTAAAGTGCTAGAGTTCTTATTTTAAGATGTTTTCTATTTAATCTTAATTGTACATGTTTTATTGTGAATTTCTGTTGCTTCTTGGAGACGGCCTTCACTGTGGAACATGGACGGTGCAACTTGGGGACATCTTCTTCGTCCAGAGGATTGATTCAGTGAAGTCACTCTTTCAGAATATAATGGTCGAATTCAGTATGAAGCGTGACACTAATATTGTCGTGTTTTGCTGAGCTTCTCACATTTGGATTTACAAGGGCGGCTGAAAAGTCTCCCACTCTGAAATGGTTACAAGGGTGAGTTATATCAAATTTGTTAACCAATAACTCTCAACTTTGTGTTATGTCGGAATCGGATCTTCCTCTTTTTTTTCTTTTCTCGCTTGTCTTTAATTAGGGTCATATTTTGTGTTATTAAGTAGTATTTTATGCTCAGTCTGACTGAATTTATTGTCTTGCTTAGTGCAGCTCAGAAGAAGAAATTTTGGAGCAACTGAATCCAAATATTTCGATCTTACTTTCTGAACATTGAATTGAATTCATTAACTAACTTTGTTAAGGTACAAAGCTATTTGTGTAGTATACTTCACTGTACTAACTCCCGTTTGTCCAATTGATAATGTTGATAACGTTACTGACGGAGAAGCCATTTCGGCCACGATAGTCTCTTCCACAAGTATCACAGTGCTACACAGAGAGTGAACAAGCTAGTGAACAATTTCCTATCTTCAGAGTTCAGACTCAGAAGCGTAGCGAAAGGAGAGCATCAAGGTAGCTATCGACGAATTAGAGACAAGAGTTGGACTGAGAAAACAACTCAGCAGTTTGCTTGCAAAAGTGGAGGAAAACTGAAATTTAAAAAAATAAAAAATAAAAAAAATCTTAAGGTATCATTATTTGTACCACTGTACATATAAGATGGATGGTATCAATATGTAAATTTCTAAAGTTTAGTGCCATATTTTCTATTTGTACAACTACGGTAAGAATAAGGGTAAAATAATGGTACACGTAACAATTTTCAATTGAAATTCCATTGATGAGGTAAAAGAGAGTGGTAACTCATGAGCTGCAAATAATAATTAGTTCCCTTTCTTGTCACAAAATCTGATCGTAGGATTAAATTGAAGACGGAAGAATTGAAGTCATGCAGAAAATTTGGATCAAAAGGAATGTGGACAAATATTGCATATGCGAGAGAACGAGGCACAACCCGCTACGTTTGTATTTGGCGGGATAATCTTGTTATCATATATAATAGTTTTATACACGTGCGTTGTACAGGCATAAATTATCAGCAAAATATATTATGTTAAATAATATATTATTATCAAAGTGGAAGTGACAGTAGTGTCAACGTAAGAATACATCAATTTACTTTTTGAATTCAACAAATTAAAGTATAGAAATCCGTATCGTGAACCAAATAACTAATTCAAAAACTATGTGATTAGTAGAATGGATCAACTAATTAAATTGAAAAAAATTGGTTAGAATTAATGCTAAAAATTCACCCATTGTGTGTCCAACACATTGTCATAAATCTCCTTCAATTTCTCTTTCAGTATAATAAAGTTTATTACTATCCCTATTCAACAAAAATAGATTGTTTCATTTTCCCTTTTTATTTTGTCAACTAGTGTATTGGCCGTGCGTTGCATGAAAATTGTGGTGATTGTATCGAACATTTAGGGTGTATAAGTTGATTAAGTAAACATGAGAAAGCATAAATGAGACGATGATTCTGAATTATTTGATTTATTTACTGGTAAAAAAAAGCAACAATTGAACAATACCTATTTGATTTAAAAAAAAAAAAACTAAATATATGATCATATATGGGAAGCAAAATGTTCAAAAAAACAACCACGCAAGACGAGGGGACAAGAATGAAGATGGGCAACACAAACTGCACAAAAGGGCCCAAAAGAAATACAAAAGAAAGAAAGGAAGGATAACAAAATACATACAAGTCAGTACCATAATACTAACTTAAGACAAAAGGATGCAGCTGAAGCACAGAACAAAAAGCACCCAGGTGAAGACCCAAACAACGAGTAGCAGAGAAACCCCACCTAGAAGCTCCAAGGAAGTGTTAGCCAAGTCCAAGAGAGAAGAAAACAACCAAAGGGCAGAAAATAGATATCAGATTTGCAACAAAACAAGGGCCAAACGAAGTACTTCAATCCTCCAAAATTTGATTTGGGTGTGATCTTGAAGTTTTGAACAAGACAGAGAAAAAAATTGCCAATTTATTGTATGCATCTGTCCATCTACAGCGTCTCCAACAGATGAAGTAGAACTGATTCTTCACTTTCAAAATATAGACATGGAATATACAAAATGCCTCAAGAAAATACAAAATCCAACATATGAAGATACATAAAGGAAGATACAATTGCCTCAAGAAGAATGCATTTGGCTGCCATCAGACAATTTTCTTGTGAACTTCCATCAAAATGATCCAACTTGAAAAATCTCATGTAATACCTATTTGATTTATTTGTGCAAAAATATAATGAAGTTCATCAATATACAAAAAGATAGAGGTCAATTTGCCAAAAATTATTATAGAACTTGAATTTTATTACATGTTTCCAAGTCATATGTTTAAGGTGAAAAACAAATTTATGGTATATCAAAATATGAAGTTTAGTTTACTTCGCCAAAGCTTCCGCCAAAGTTAAAAACCAAATATTACATAAATTCCTAACAATCCAAAATTGCAAAATATACGCAAATAATTTGACTCGCACCCTCATTCTATTATCTCCATATGAGACTTTCAATACTTGACCAGCTTTTTCATTTTTTATCAGTACTTCTCTTTTTACTAACGCTTCCTTTAGCCACAAGTCCGTATATTACTGACCTCAATATCCATACCCTGACCCAACTCCCTAACAATAGCCCGTATTTTCAATGCAATAATGTTGTCAACCAAGTGAAGCTTTCCAATTTCAATAGAAAATTTGGAAGCATGGAAATCAAACATTCAGATAGATAAGTACACCAACAATATACTTCCAAAACATCTATACATGTGAATATCATACCACCAAAAATACTGTGTTTCATCACTATCACTTACAAAAGAATGTCAATGTTCTCCTTAATTTGTCAAAACAATGGATACATGGATACATGAATTACTCAACATTTAGTTAAGAAAAATCATGAAGTCCATGACACTCTAATCTGCAACTGGTGAAAGAATCTCTAGAATTTGATACTCTGTTGAAGTTATTGCAGATGAACCATGTTTATGCAAGACTAATCTAACCAATTCGACAAGATGCTTAAAGTATGGGTTGGTGGAGAAGTACAGAATGTTGCATCGAAAATTTTGTTACTTCTCTATTCCACTATTCGCCATAACCAAGAATAGCCTAACATTGTTCTTACCTATAATAACAGAAATGAAGACTATATATAATGATTCCATACCTTTTTATATGATAAAAGGGCTTTCCTGATTGAGCCACAAATTTCTGGATTTCTAATTTTCTTGGCTGATGACAGAGAATAAGTAAGAAAACACGGTTGTCAGGATATGTAATTTGTGAGTTATTAAAAAAAAAAATCAGCACACATCTAATTTTCTAGTGAGGAACCTGTTTATGGAAACATTATAAACATTATAGTGATTAGCGAGTATACATGTATCAGATTAAGATGCAGTACAATATTTATTTATATTCTCCTAAAAAACAATAGAAACTGACTTGCAACCGAAACCAATTATTAGAACGTTACAAAATGAAATTTCCACCACTTATTTATTAAAATAGACAACGTTACAAAATGAAATATGCACTCAAGAAAGAATATTAGAACCCAAAGGGACATAAGTATTACATGGTAAGATTGCATAACATAATTTTATTTCAAGCAATTAGTAGTATAATTCTAAGTGAAACAGAAAATCATGAAATTAGTGCTTCACCCTTCGCATAAGTTGTTAATTTCAAATATCCAATGAATGAGAGATAACACGGGAAAGATGGCAATTGACATTTTGGTTACTGAAATGAAGCCAAACTAAAATTAACCAATTTCTATTTATTTAAAATAAAAATACCAATATATGCCACATTGTAAAAGATAGACTGGAAAGAGAAATAATAAATGAAGAGAAACAAATTATCTCTTTATGTCATTCACAAATATCCATAATTACCACTTGAGTTAGAAGATTGAAGAGTGATGGAAAAACATAACACACCCAGCCTGCAGTTCTAGGAGCTTCATCACATTCACATTTCAACATCTAGGAAATGCACTCTTGTAAAGAAAATTACATTATTGTCAACTTCAACTTAGTTTCAAAACAATTTACCAATATTGCCAATGCAGCAGCATATACTCAAAACCAGCCAATGATTATGGTAAAAGTCTTTCATCTTTGTTGAAAAAATCAAGGTAAATAGATGATCTAGACTCAGCAAGACAATGCATGAACTAAGAGGCAAAATATTATTTTGAAACAGTATTTTTTATTATTATTCTCCATGATTCTTTACCTTTTTATGAATCAGGGGTCCTTCATGATCAAAAGCGAATTTTGGATTCTAGTTTTCTTGACCAATGACAGTGAAGATAAAAGCAAACAAAAGCTGTCGGAGGTGTTATGTAATTTGTGTGTGAAAAATCAACACAAGTTAAATAACAAAAACAAAAAATATAGATAATGATCCCCTACCTATTTATGAATGAGAGATTATCCATGAGCAATCACAAGTTTCTGGATTCTAGATGGAAACATTGTGACATAAATGATTTCTTCTAGCAATTCATTCAATCTGTCAACATTTTCATCAGCCCTATTTGAAGATAATGTTATATATGAATTATGTTTAAGAAAATTAATTTTTGGAAACTGGAGTGATGATATGAATAGACCGAATTAGTGGTAATTGGCATGTTGTGATGACTTGGTTAACCAACCGCAATTAAATAGAATGTTTACCAACATCTTAAGGCAATAAACTCCTGAAGCTGTGCATAAAAAATGAAGCAGCTATTGCCTTGCTCGAAATTGAGAAGCCTGTCATAAATAAAAAAACATAGTTAAGAAGTAATCAACTTTCGATATTTGTATCCAATGTATAATGTCTCATGTATCAGTACCGTTAAATGATAAAACTTGACATGTTTTCTATGATTGTTGATTTTTTTGTCAACTTGGCAGCAAAGCAGACACATCATTCTCAGAGTTATCTGTGATTCTATGGTTTCCTCACCGATTCATACTTCATTCTTAGAAACTAATAGCAACAGTATATCGTTCAACATTTTCACTACAAAGCACAAACATCTATATATCTTCTTAAATAAGCTCCGTTATTCCAATTCCTAAAATCAATCAACATGGGCATCTAAAAGAAATCAAAAGCCCCATAATTTATTCAAGAATCATACATAAAGCAAATTGGTAAATCTTATAATCAATCATCAGATTACGTTCTTATACAGAGTATCAGTGCTTCTGTTTTGCTCTTTTAGTTCGAAGTAGAAAAAAGTTTCTGGTCTTCTATTAAGCTGTTGTAAATAGCTATTGTGTCTAGATTTTGGTAGAAATTGGGACACCAATCCAGTTGAATTGCAAACCTAAAACTTCAAACACATCAAAAGCTTAGTTGAAATTACGATTTGTAAGAAAAGCTCGAGCTTTGTGATTAGGATCAATGAAACTTGTGGAGAGGAAACAAAACTTACATGAGCATTTGACGGTGCCGTTGAAGACCCAAAGCTCTCTTCTATGACAGACAAATCACATCACCCTGAATGACACGTGGACGTTGAGGGTTCCGCAAGTGAGAATCGGAGTTAACTATTTGGGTTTTAAGGTTCAATAAGAGATTGATATCTCGTGCAAATGATGATGGACAGGAATTTCATGGCCGCAGTTTCGATTTACAACCTAGGGCTTTTGCTTTCCATGATTCAAAGAGGAAGAAAATAATATGATTGGAATCAATCCCGAAATTGTGCCCAAGAAATAGATAAGACAAGAAATGGATGCTTAATTTCAGATTCAAAATTGTCGATTGGAGTGCAAGAAGTCGTCGAATTAGGTGGGTGGGTAATTGTAGAAGATGAGTGATTTGCACAAGACAACAGTAGAGGGATGAGGGATGGGTATGCTGTAGTGGTAACAAAATGAAAAAAGAGGATGAAAAAGGGTAAAATTGGAATTCAAAAAATTTGTCGTCATGGGGGTACATTGCTCTTTAAATGTTGTACAATTTGGCATCTGCAGTGGCAATTTCAATAAGCCATTTATATATATTTAGGAATAGGAATTATAGCCCAATTCCTTTATTTGTAGTATATTCATCTTTTCATTTTTTTTTTATCTAATACACATTACTCACTGTATCCCAAGAACATCGTCTTATACCAATTTTTCATAGATTAAGAAAGTTTGATTAATATTCTTGGAAAATGGAATTTGAAGACGTTTTTCCTAATATTCCTCGTCCTTTAATTATCATTCCACTTCAATGATTTTTATTTGTTGATAACAATATACACATTAAATTAAGAAATATGAGAAAATTAAAAGATTAACTAAAGGAAGTGGGCCATAATTTGAGACGAATGAAAAAAGAATAACAGACCATTTTTACAAAACTTGGAGAGTACATAAAATAACGCTATTTTAGAAAAAAAATACATAAAATTGTTATTTTTCCAATAACATTGGTAAAAAACTGCTTAATCTATGTGAAAATAGAAGTGAACCTGTTATGACAATGGGTAATAAATTTAACGTGTTTATGTGTCCTTTAACAATCACTAAAAACTCTACTTTTTGCAAATGAATAGTTAATTTAACACTACTAATGTGTATGCTATAGGTTGGAGGAAGTATAAATTTTTCATTTAAGAAACTCACGTTTTTTAACAAAAATTGTCTTCAATTTCTAGAAAATGCACACGTAAACATTATCTTACAATTTCACTAAAAAATCAAAATTATTCCAAATTTAAAAAAATTATCATAGATGTTATATTTGATCATCTACGAATCATAACTCTCGAAATGACAAAAACGATATACATTGCTGACTAAAAAGCAATTTCCTTAAATTAAATACAATCTAACATGAAAAAGTTTAGTGCCTCTAATTTCTGTTGATTTGAGATGGAATTATCTATGACTTGGCACTATTGAGCACATATCCTCTTCGAGATGAAAATATAAAGAGAGATGAAATTGTAACATAATAGTCTATGTGACATAATTTCATTTGATCATTAAAAATTATCTATGTGATCAACACCGAATGAAATTGTGACACATAAGCATGTTTACTTATTTATATCACTTTTTAATATCTCTTTCGAATTGCTCGTGAAAATATATAATTAATTGTTTAAGGGACTTATTAAAGTTATCAGCCTGAGAAGGGATTGGGACAATTCATTGGAACATCACCAAGGGACCTTCATCAAGAAATTACATAATCAAAGTTATCTAATTCAAAAACGTTCATCGAAGAATACACATTTTTTTTTATAATATAATAACTGTGAGATGCAGCCCTGAAAGCCTTCCAGCTTATATTTGTCAATAAAAAAAGGTGACTCAAAATGGAGTTAGGACTTTAGGAGTATACAAATAATGATATTAGTTGTATATATGTGATATATATATATATATACATAAAACTTATTATAAAATATAATGTCAAGAATAATAACAACATTAATACAAACCAGTAAACAATTAAGGAAAAAAACCCACAGAAAATCGACAACCAAATAGAAACAAAAAAAATACCAAAATGATTCGACATATGCACAAATAGATAAACCATGTGAGCACATAATTCTCACAAAGATTGTTCTCAAATTTAAAATCAGCTTAGAGAATGCTCGTCCGGACTTGAGTATTTTTCTCAACTTCAACTCCAATAAGACACAATTTTTTAAATGAGAATATTTGTTACTTAGGGAGGGAAATGTTTTAATCTTCTATTGATAGAAAAAAATAGATATTCAAACACCTCACATCGCATCTTCAAGAACTTGAAACACACATACATTTCTTGCACCAATTTTTAAAAATTAATAAGGTTAAGCCAATTGGGTAGTAGTATTGTGCATGATCATAATTCCAAAATTAATAACTCAGAAGTGAACATTAAATTTTACAAAAAATGAACTCTATACACTTCTTATAATTTTTATCGACATATATGCAAAGTCATGAAATTCAAATCAATTCTATGAGACATTCAAAATTTTATATCAAATTGCAATTGCCGATGATTCAAAGTGCTCGAATTATAAAGACCACATTTTGATTCTAAATATTTCATATTAATTAGTAAAATGTTCATTTGGAACATTTCGAATCGAATAGGCATTTTAATTAATTAAGAAGTCGAATATTAGTAATCAATTTAGGAATTGGAAGCAATTACAGAGCTGAATTTGATGAGAATGGAATGGGAGGAACCGAAATTTAAGGGAATAATTACGGAAAGAAAATGAAGATAGGGATTCGGGATTTGACAATATGGGATTGTAAGCAAAAGGAAAAAATGGAAATATTAATTAATATATAATAAAAAAATAGACAAGTGTACCGTAAGTTTCACCACAGGAAATAGGCGGAAAAAAAGGGTTGACCCACTATCTTCTATATTAATATATAGAAGATAACGAGAAATCGGGAGTGTGGGAATACTTGGGGGGGAATTATATTCCCACCACAAAAAATACTTGCGACACCACATTTTAAATACACCACAATTTAAACATAATTTTGATATCTACACCACACTTAAATTTACTATATTAGCCTTACAATTAAAAAAGCTATAAAATTATTCAAACCGCATGCGCCACAAATATAAGGATTCACCACCGTTTCACCGGCAACCCTCTCTCTCTCTTTCCCTCTCTCTGTTTCGACAAGTTTAGTCCCTTTGTGATTAGCGCTTTTAATGATACGTGTTTAATGATACGTGTGGCCTTCGTTGATTTCTTGGGCAAATCGACAGTGTTGTGTTAAATCTGTAATTCAAGAAAAGAAAGGTTGAAATTATGAACTCAATACACTATAAAATGTAAATTCCCCGTCGCCGGCAAAGTACGCACAGGATTTCACAATTCATCATATGGAGTTCAAGACAGATATTTTATTTTATAGGCTAAAAACTCCAGAGAAAAGTCTTACACATTCGAACATCATTATAACAAGATCAGGATGAGAAAGGACAGAAGCACACAACTTAATGCAACTATATGTCTATACACTATAAAATGTAAATTCCCCATTGCTACATCGCTGATGCTTGCCATCCGATGGATCCAACTACCGATACAGATTCTCCAGCATTACAGTAGCCAAGTACAGCCACCGGAGCCACCGCTAAAAGACGCAAAATTCTTCGTACGCTGCAAAGGGCAATTTTTGGTTGGAATACAAAAGAAGTTTTTTGTTTGAATTTCATTGTCCATGGTCGAATTTTTTCGTTTGAGTTTCAATTCAATGGTTGTTTTTGTTGTGGAGGTGCTCATATTTTTCTGTGTTTTGATGAGAGAGAGAGAGAGAGGGAGAGAGTTGTGGGTGTATTGAAACGGTGATGATGGTGGTGTACAGTGTAGGGGTGTGTGGAAATTGGAGGTGTGGTGTACAAAGGAAAAAATAATTCTAAGTTTTTAATACAAAAAAATAATTCAAGTTAATGGTTTATTTAGGACAATTTAATTATGGTTAATTCAATAAATAGAAAAATTTGGTGTAACTAACAATTTTAGTGGTGTGAATATAATTTCCCTTACTTGCGTTCAATAGTTATTAAAACAGAAGCCGAAAATGTTATGAAAACCGAAAACTAAAGCACAAAGAACACACCCGTCCCCCCAAACAAAAAGACAATACCAATAGTAATAATAAAATAAAATTGTATAACATCTTTTAGTGCTCTTTTTGTAAATTCTTTCGATAAAAAGTTAACAGCCCACTGTTAAACCCCTGCCATTGGGTTTTGCATTCTTGTTAGCAGAAGGAGAACTGGAGAAGAAATCCCCAATCCTCAAAGCGAAGAATTCAAGAAGTAATGGCTTCAGCAATTTCTCGAACCTTACGCTTCCGCAATCTATATGGCTCCGTTACTGCCCACTGGCTTTCCAACAAGCCCTCATTTCACAGCCTCAGGGAAACTTCCTGCCCTTCCCCGATGGAGTTTTGCGTAGATGATCGATACAGAAAGTTAGCAGTTTTTGCTCCAATTAGTTCCAGGTTTTTCTGCACAACTGCTACAGGTAGCATTGTTAATCAATCAAGTTCAAATGCTAGTGGAACGGGAACATCGTCGAGTGGATCTTCGGCAGAGGGTAGTTCTGGAAATAGTAATGGTGGAAAGAGTTCTGGCGGATCCGAAGGGAAGCCTGTTCGCGGTGGGGTAATTATTTTTCACTCATCCCTGTTGTCATGACCTCTATTTCCCTGACCAGATACGGTCTTTTTGGGCTCAAAAGTTCAGTTCATGTTTCCATCATTTCTTCGGAGCTGAAATATGATTAGTTGATTTGAATTTAGATGTTTTGGTTTTGTAAAACCCATTGGTTGATGATTTGAACCGCTTGCAGCCTGTTTCATGGATGAGCTTCTTTTTGCTTCTTTGCACGGGAGCAGGACTGGTTTACTACTATGACAGGGAAAAGAAGCGGCATATTGAAGGTTAGATTACTATGGTGAGTTGGATTATATTTTTAGTGCATGTGCCAATTGTTTTCAACATGGACGGAGTCTGTGTTCTGTTTATTTCCTAGTACTAGTGTTGTGCCTCTTTTCCTCCATTAGTCTCTTTTTGTATTTTGACTATTTTCCAAAAATAATTCAGCTTCTAGTTGTAAAGTTTTACCATGCTATTATAGGATTAGTTATATTCTTGTTTCTTGCAATGATGTTGGCACTACAGAGTCAGCTAAAAAGGTGAATAAATTTTTTCAAAAATAACAAATGGAGCTGGTTTATTTGTTCGGGGTGCAGCTATGCATTGGTTCTCCTTGATGACAAACAATGCCATAGCATCAATATGTGTGAGTTTGACTTAGTTAATCTTTTTCCATTACTTTGTTGGATTTCACATCCAATGACTGGAAGGATATAGTATTAACCAGGTTCTTAGCGAGCACAATAGCCTGTTTAATTTGGTTGAGGTTAACTAGATGAATGCCTACATTTTCTACACTTTCAAGGTTCAACGCTGCCATGCCAAATTTCACACTTTTGTCTGTTGTGGGCCTCATGGCTGGAGAACTTTTTTAGGGTGGGGTGTTTTGGAAATATTTTACTTAGTGAAATCTTATGGAGCAGAATTCAGACAGTACGCTTGTGTGCTCTTTTCTTATGAATGGAAAAATGTGGTGTTAGTTATAGACAGATTCGTGTGTATATGTGGTATCGCATTGGTACTGTAGTGCCTGAGCTTAACTTTTCATTGCGTTTATTTCTTTGTACATGGGAACAGAGGACCTTTATGGTACGTACGGTAGGAAAACTTTTAGTTTCATGACTTCTTCTAGTTTTAGGTATTATTTTCTTGGAACCTTTTTTTCCCCATTGATTTTGGAGCAACTTATTGATTTTGTTGGTGGTTTATTACAATTTCTGTAATTGGCTTTCTATTTCCTTTAACAATAAATGGACTTCCAATGAAATTTTAGCTGTCTTACGTAAATTATCTTTTGCAGGAATAAATAATGCATCAAATGCAGTGAGGCAAGGGCCTTCTGTTGGGAAAGCAGCTATTGGGGGTCCGTTTAGCCTTGTTGACCATAATGGGAAAGCTGTCACTGATAAGAACTTTGTAGGAAAGTGGAATTTGATTTATTTTGGCTTCACTCACTGCCCTGATATATGCCCAGATGAGCTACAAAAGCTTGCTGCTGCAATTGATAAAATAAGTGAGTTTCTGATTCTACTGCTTTGGTGGTTGTTATACCATCTCTGTGATTGTGGCAGGTGTGTTATGATGTGAGTGGTTGATATATCGTCGGCGGACTAACAGTGATGGGCAGTTTTTATCTGTTCATTATAGCGGCTTAATCTAAGATTTGTT